>JARHVA010002022.1:2340000-2535000 GCA_037957365.1 Torreya grandis
GCATTTTTCGATTCATTAGATATTTTTATTTATTCAAAATTATTCATATTAAAAGGTCACATAATTTAAATACTAATCAAGTATATTTGTATTAATATCTCTACCAACATGATTTTCTTACATCTTTTTATATTTATTATGTGGAAGTTCTAGTGAGACCTATTGGAGAGTTGTCAGTGATGTCATGGAGTGTCTAGGTGAGTGGATGAAGTGTCTTGATAGTCTAAGTGTCAATAAAAAAGTTTGTAATATGTTTTTCTTAGTTGATTAAAGTAGGCTTGGTTGATATTTAGTTTTAGCATGATTAGGGATGGGTCTGAAGTATTGATCATGTGTGAGGGGTCCTATCATAGGTCAAGGATGATTGGATAACATGTGAAAGTAAATGGTATTCATCCAGTTCTTTATTATTTTCATCTTGGCATAGTTGGTTATGTGATATAAAAATTTGAGTGGGTATTTTGATGACATCACCATTGCCATGTATGGATATGTCAGGTGGAGTTTGTCTTATGGGTGTGATCACATTAGTCCAAGTTGTTATGTCCCAAGTCTCAAGTCATGAGAGGTTGTGTATAAAAAATGATATAATTATGCAAAGTTGGCTTCTTAGGTAGATTAAAATGTTTTCCCATACTTAGGAAAATTTGTAAAGGGAGATCTAATGGAGCACATTTAATCACAATATAGATCTATGATGAAAAATTAATCGGAGCTTAATGTCTAAATTTAAGTAGATCCAAGTAAGCAGTTTGATGGAATCATATTTCAAACACATGAAGGTTCTATGAGCATCTAGATATATGGATGTATTCACCTATGAAATAAGATCATATGGTTTAAATTTTAGGACATGTGATTGAGCATAGGAAAAGTTACTAAGGTTCAATGTTGGACTTCCAAGTAGATTGCAATGGTTCCCATACTTAACTAAATTTGCAAAAGGTAAAAACTAAGACCAAATAAGGATCTAATAACAAGTGGGTGTTTGTATAGATGCAAATTTATTATGCATATTGAGTCAAATATGTCAAAGTGTCTAATGTTTAAGTAGGTTAAATTTTAGGCTACTCTCGAAGAGATTGATGGAGTGCATTTATTCCAAATTGTTAGGAAGTAGTGAGATGATAACAATTGCTCAATGTTTAATAGTGAGCAAAGGTAAATATTAGGATACTCTCAAAGATATTTATGGTGTGTATTTGATAAAAATATGTGAGGACACAAGATTATGGAAAAGTTTTTAATGTTTAATAGTGATTGTTGGCATTTGAATTTAGCAAAGGGAAAAACTAGTCTATAGTGTTTGAGCCATAACTTTTGATCTAGGATGAATTCAAAGGTGAAGTAAAAAATAAAATTTGTATAGGAATTAAAGGTACATATATTTAATCTATTTATAAGGTTTCCATATTTTTATAGTCAAAGTTATTGAGCTCCAAAGTTGAATGCGTGTTTCACCATGTTCTGTAAGTCACCTTAGAAGGATATTTTGAGATATTTTGATGGTATTTAAATGTTTCAAGGGGAATTAGCTATTGGAGAGTGTTTTAGACTCCTTAAAGATGATGGTTATGTATTTTTGAGGTTTTACCAATCCCTCTTCAATATGAAAAAATTCTTAAAATATGATTTTTTGTTCATTCATGGTATTCCTGTGTACAAGGCTAATGTTTGAGTAGATTGAGCATATGTAGAGGTGTGTAATGATGACTATAATAATCTAAGGATGTATAAGATGTCATGTGGAGTGGACCTATGCATTTTAAGTAGTATTATGTTTCTAATTTTCTTTTTGATGTGTTAAAGGAGTGAATAGGTCTCCATGAGACCTATAAGGGCTAGTAAGGCCTAATTAAAAGGTGTAGGTGCTTAAGGGTAACCCATGAAATATTTGTCCAAACTATGTGGATGGTATTGAAATATTTTATATGCCTTAAGGGATAATTTAATTAGTATGGCTGACCTATATTTGAAAATCATGAAGACTTTATAAATGGTAAAATCAAAAGTGATTGCTTCTATACTTATAAGAAGAGGTGTGTGTAAGAGTTGATGAGTAAAGAAAAGAAGGAAGGGTGTGTGCCTAGTGCATGGGTTATAGATCAGAGAATGTTGATTACTATGTGTATGAATTTTAGGTTATATTTATAATGCCAAAGATAGTGCTCTTGTACATTTAAAGATTGCGGAAAGAAGTGAATAGAAGAAGGATTTGTAGGTATGAGTGTGTATATAAGGGAAATTTGAGGGAAGAGGAAGAGATATTTTGGTATGAATATGTTAGAGGATTGTATGAGATAGAGATTGTGTTTTATAGGGGTTAGAAAACAAGAGGTCCATCATTAGGTGTTGAAAACATCATTTCGAAGGTGGAGATGTTCATATCATAAGTGTTGGGAGGGTGATAAACATCTAGGTCAAAAGGACTTGACCAGCCTAGGGGAAAGTGCTCCTTATATAATAGGTGTTTCACTAAATTTTGGTTAGAAGGACTTAACCATTCTAGGGTAAGGTGCTCCTTGTGGAATAATTATTTCACTAAATTCTGGTCAAAAGGACTTGACCATCCTAGGGGCAGGTAATCCTTATGGAAAAAGTGTTTCATTAAAGTCTCATGTTTGCATACTTATTATGGGACAAGTAGTCCATGTGTTCATAGGCTTGAGAGTGGTTTTAATTTCCAAATAGGGTTTCCCACATAGATCTTATATTTTTTGTGCAATCTTGCATTATTTATTTATTCATTGCCATAAACATCTTGAATGGTTCATAAATGGTTGTATTGAATGCTTAAGTGTTTGAAGGGTTTGGAAATTGAATTGTATTGTTTGCCACCACCAATTAACCTCCTCTAGTAGTTTGTACCTCTACAAATTGGTATCGGAGTAGGTCCTTTGGTAAAGTCTTGACAGCTTGAAGGAGATCCAATGTACAATATGGGCAGCCATAAAATGTAAGGAGGTTCTTCCACTAAGCAAGTATAGATGTTCAATGGATCCAATTATGATTTTTAGAGTGCAAGGATGAGAACCTACATCATTTCCCTAGGGTTTGACACTTATTAGTGTGTTTTGGATGTTTATTATGCACTTATTATTCCTCCATCTAATGTTAGAAATAAGAAGTTGTTTGAGAAAATTTTTAAGGAAATGAATGCTATCACTTCTGGTCTTTCAGATATTGAATACACCAAGGTAATATATTGCATATATACCAAGGAAATATGGGATAAATTGAATACTATTTATGAAAGATATTCAAAGGTTAAATTAGCAAAGTTACAGACTCACCAAATATAATTTGAGTCTTAAGATGAAGGAAGAAGATTCTGTGGCATCACTTCTAGAGAGTGTTGATGAGATTGTGAACATCATCAAAGGTCTTGGATAGAATCTTGAAGAAGCTATTGTAGTTTAAAAGGTATTAAATTATCTCTCTCAATTTTTATTTAAAAGTTTTTACAGTAGAAAAAAATCATGATCTTACTCAGTTGAAGATGGATGAATCTCATGGCATCCTTACTACCTATGAGATGAGAGTAAATGATGATATACCACCAAAGAAGGAAGCAACATTATAGATATAAATTAAGCCAAAAAATAATTTTCAAGGTAATAAAATCAAGGAGGATGACATATATGATATTGATGAAGATGAAGTAATTTATTTATTTACAAGGAAATTAAAAACATGTTCAGGCAAGTATAAGGGTAAACGACACTTAAAATTCTTCAACTATGGAGAGGTAGGACATTTTTAGAACAAATTCCCTCATAATAATAAGAATGATGAAAAATAGCATGGTGATGGACAAGATGAATACAATAAGACATCTAAGTTTGATTAAAGGAAGAAAGGATTCAAAAAGTATGACAACAAGAAGTCCTTCAAGAATAAGAATAGTCTCTACACCAATAGAGATTGTAGCTCATTAGATGAGAGTGAAGATAGTGACCCAAAGTATTATCATGAAGATGATGGTCATGTTGAATATAAATCCCTTTTCATGGTTGAGGAAATAATTTGATCATATTAAAAGGACTCTACTTGGAGTGATTCATATGATGATAAAGATGAGGTGGACTATGAGAATAAATTGATGAATGCTCTTAAAAAACTGAAGATTGAGAATAGCATTAACAAGAAGATAAATTCTCAAATCAAGGACTATAAAGAGTAATTTAGTGTGTTTGAGTAAAGAATGAATGAACATACCAAAGAGAATGAAGATATAGCCAATCATCTTAGCTGTCAAATACAAATTTGGTTTACAAGCCTGGAATCTAAGGAAGATGAATGTTCAACATATGTAATTGAAAATGAGTCATTAAAAGTTGAGTTAGAGAAGACAACTAGTAGGATCAAGTCATTTATGAGATTTGAAAATAAATCAAGTGATCTAGATAATATTCTCAGTAATCAAAAGCATACAAGTGATAGAACTAGTCTTGGATACAAAGAAGAACCAAAAAATGCAACTCGAGACAAGATGAAGCCTAATGTAAATCAGACCTTGAAGGTCAACAATCAATCAAGGAATGAAGATGTTGGTAGAATGAAGAAAAATTAGATCAGAGAACCAAATGCCATGAAGTATGAAAGTTTCAATGGTTACTTTTACACATGTAATAAATTTGGGTATAGAGATAGAGAATGTAAGATCCCTGTTAGAAATGAGTTTGAATAGAACTATGATGGGGGTCATCAATCAAAAGATAAGTCTTATCCAAAAGGAGTAGTTTGTTTAAATTGTCAAAAGAATGGACATATTGAAATATTTATTTATAATTAAGAAATGAGGAATAAGTTTCTTGCAAAAGGTATAGTGTGCTTCAATTATCAACATAGAGGTCATATTGTTATATTTTATAAGCAAAGGCCTATAAGATAAAATAGGTTTAATTAGGATCCTTGAGTGCAAGAAGGAATTAAAGTTAACTCATGGAAACCAAAGGTGGTAAGTGTGAGTCATGATGAGTCTATAGGTCTAAGTAATATTTTTTCTATGGTGGAGAATGCTACAGAAATTGGAGAGTGCTAATAGCTCTCATTGTCTACTCATGTTGTGAATGAAGAGACCAAGCTCAAGGATAAGAGCAAAGTTTTGGTTGAGGATAGTTTTGAGCTATGTTTGGATGCTAACGATCAACTTTATTTGTGTGAAAAAGTTTCAAGCTCAATTCCTATGTTGTTAACATTTGGAGGTGATGTTCTGCAATGCAAAGAAGATACTTTAGTGTCCAAGGTATGTCAAGATTTAATAGTTGCTCTAAATATTGTATATCCTATCATAAAAGAGAAAGTGATTGATGTAGATAAGGAACAAGTTGTCAATGTTTAAACTAAGAAGAACAAGAACAAGAAGCCTTATAGCTATAAAAAGATTCCATTGGTTACTAAAGAGATGTGAGCCACTCCTAGCTTCATTTTGTTTCAGAGCATTATGGTGTAGAGGAGGTCTCTATTTATGCTTAGTAAGAGGCTCCTTTCAGTGGAGAAGAAAGTGTTGTTGTGGTGTTCTTCAGAAGGTCCTAAAAGGCAAGAGATGATTGTTTCCAATTGGAGTTATTGTTTCAAGATGGGAGAAGTGCTTTGTTGAGGTCAAAGTGATCTTAAGGTGTTTTTAATATGTATGTAGTATCAATAGGATTATAATGGGTGTTTTTAGGTGGAATAGTGAGATTGATGAAATTTTAAGAAGATTTTAATTCTAAAAAAGGTTTGTACACTTATTTTTTATGTATTCCAGGTAGTTTTATGTCTTGATGATCCTATTTGTGCCTTTTTGAGGTTTTTGTGTGGTCTTAGGTTTATCTTTCTTATTAAATATCAAAGAAATGGTATAGGAATTCAAGGTTACTAAAGGTGTGATGGCTTAAATCTTATTCCATAAGTGTGTGATGGTTGTTTCAAAGTGTGCAAGAAGTTTTAAAGGTTGGCATTGACTAGAAGGAGGTTTATTGACCTTGTTTGTTTTAAGATTCTAGAGTTTTGGGATATGATAAAAAAGTGTTTTTCCTTATGATTTAAGGTCTGAGGCTTCTTAATAGAATGAATGTGCCAAATTTATTGTTAAATAAAGCTTCATATAGATTTGAAAGTTTGTTTTTTGCAAATTATTCAAGTTTTTGTCAAAATGGAGGTCTAATTGGCTAATAGATTTGTGAAGGAAGTATGTTATAGAGGAGGATATAGGATATTAATATTGGCGTGATTAAGGGGTAATATTGGAGTGCTCTAGAGATGAAATTTTAGGTCTTGAAACTATGTTTACTAAAATTTGTGGGCTCTGCAAGTTTTAGGTAGGGCTACAAGGAGTCTAGACAGGCCTAGTGTGAAGATTTGATGTTTTTTTTTAGTTTATCCAAAAGATAAAGGAATGAGTGTTTCAAGGTTATTTATAAATTTGTTTTAGAGCATGTTTCTTTTTTGGTGAGTGGAATGAATTTCTATTGGTGGAACTTAAGTTGTCTTGAGAGAGAAGGCTAGTAAGCATGCATGTGGTTCTTCATAGCGTGTGAAGATACAAAGATGATCAAGAGGTGAAATAGCTCAAATATATTAGGGGAAGTCACTCTTAGATGTTTTCTTGGTGAGTTCCATCAGACTTTAGTGCCTTCATGTGTTTTTTCTTCATTGGTTGTAGTGCTTGGTTGAAGAGAGTGTTGGCATGTAGCAAGAAGAAGTTATCAAGGATAGAAGAGGTAGGTTCAAGGTAAGGGGGAATTTTTATCATATTTATAAGATGTTCCTCTCAAATTGGTGGTATTTTCATGTCCTTAATATCATTTTGTTCCCATTTTGCCATTGCATCGAATGGGGAGAAGGTTCCTATTGTGAGAGTGATTGAAGAGAGAGAGGGAATGTGAGTTGTATGATAGGTGTTAACATCAATGATAAAGAGGGGAATTATTGGATATTTATAAGTGATGTCATGGAGGTCTCTAGGTGAGTGGATTAAGTGTCTTGATAGTCTATCAATGATAGAGTATGTAAATTACTTAAATTAGGCTTGGTTAATCTTTAGTTTTGGCATGATTACAGATGGGTTTGAAGTATTGAAAATGTGTGAGGGGTCATATAAAAGGTCAAGGATGATTGGAAATATTGTGTAATTACATCATATTCATTCATTTATTCATTATGTTCACCTTGGCATAGTTGGTTCTATCATATAAAAATATGATTAGGTAGTTTGTTGACATCACCATTGCCACATATGGATGAGTTAAGGGGAGTTGGTCATATGGGTCTAATAACATTAGTCCCAATTTTCTATGTTCTAAGTTTCAGGTCATGAGGTTGTGTATAACAAAAGATATAACTGTGTAAAGTTGGCTTCCTAAGTAGATTGCATTATTTTCCCATACATAACAAAATTTACAAAGGGAGATCTAATGGTGTATGTTTAATCGCATCACATATCTACAACATAAAATAAATTTGAGCTTAATGTCTAAGTTAAAGTAGAGTTGAGTAAGTAGTTTTATGGAATCATATTTCACATACATGAAGGTTTAAACATAATCTTGATATATGGATGGATTTCCCTGTGAAATAATATCATATGGTTTAAATTTTAAGACATGCAATTAAGCATAGCAAAAGTTATTAAGATTCAAAGTTGGCCTTCCAGGTAGATTGTAGTGGTTCCCATACTTAGCCAAATTTTCCAAAGGAAAAGACCAAGACAAGAATATAATGGTGAGAGGGTGTTTTTAAAAATTCATATTGATGATGAATATTGAGTAAAAGGGGTCAAAGTGTCTGATTTTTAAGTAGGTTAGAGTCCAGGATACTCTCAAAGAGATTGATGGAGCACATTTGTGGAAGTAGTGAGATGATAACAAGAGCTTGATGTTTAACAGTGAGTATAGGTAAATAGTAATATACTCTTTAAGATATAAATGGTGTGTATTTTATCAAAATAAGTTAATACATGATATGATGGCAAAGTGTTTGATGTTTAACAATGACCATTGACATTTGAATTTAGAAAAGGGAAAAACTAATCTATAGTGTTTTAGCCATAAATTTTGATCTAGGATGAGTTCAAAGGTGTAATTTAAATAAAATTTGTAGAGGAATTTAGGGTGCATCCATTTAATCTCTTTAGAATGTCTAAATGTTTATATATTCAAAGTGCTTGAGCTCTAAAGTTGACTATGTGTTTGACAATGTTCTATAAGTGACTTGAAAAGGATATTTTGAGCTATTCTGATGGTATTTGGATGTTTCAATGGGAATTAAATATTTAAGAGTGTTTTAGAATACCTAAGTATGGTATTTATGGATTTTTGAGGTTTGACAAATTCATCTTCATTATGAAAAAATTCTTAGAAGTTGACTATTTATTCATTCATGATGTTCTTATGTACAAGGATAATGTTTGAGTAGATTAAGCATATGTAGAGGTGTGTAATAATGAATTTAATCATTTAAGTATGTCTAAGAGGTAATGTGGAGTTGACCTATGCATTTTTAAGTGGTCCTATGTTTATAATTTGCTTGTTTAAGTTCTAAAGGAGTGAATAGGTCTCCATGAGACCTATAAGGGCTACTAAGGCCTAACTGAAAGGTATAGTTGATTAAAGGTGACCCCTGGATGATTTGGATGACCTATGTTGATGTAATTGAGATATATTATATTCCTTAAGGGATAAGTTAGATATTATTTCTAACCTAGATGTTGATAATCATGAAGACTCTATAAGTGGTGAAATCAAAAGTGATGGTTTCTAGAGTTGTAAGAAGAGGTGTGTGTAAGAGTTAAAGAGCAAAGGAAAGAAGAAAGGGTGTATTCCAGGTGGATGGATTATAGATAATATTAGGTTGATGACTATTTGTATGACCTATATGTTATATTTACATTTTCAAAGATAATGCTCTTACAGGTTTGAAGATTGGGGAGAGAAGTGAATAGAAGAAGGATTTGTAGGTCTGATTGTATATATGAGGGAAATTTGAATGAAGAGGAAGAGATTGAAGAATGCATATGTGAGAGGATTATATGACATAGATACGTGTTTTTAGGGACTATAATAATATAGGTCAATCATCAAGTGTTGAAGATGTTAGTTCAAAGGTGGAGATGTTCATATCATAGGTGTTAGGAGGGTGCTCAACATCTAGGTCAAAAGGACTTGACCATCCTAGGGGCATGTGATCTTTATGGAATAGGTGTTTCACTAAATTATGGACAAAACTACTTGACCATCCTAGGGGTAGGTTCTCCTTGTGGAATAGGTGTTTCACTAAAGTATGGTTAGAAGGACTTGACCATCCTAGGGGAAGGTGCTCCTTGTGGAATAAATGTATCACTAAAGTCTCATGTTTGCATACTTATTATACGACAAGTGGTCCATGTGTTTTCAAGATTTAGAGTGGGTTTTATTATCTAAGAGGTTTTCCCACATAGGTATTTTATTGTGTGTTAATCTTGCATTATCTATTTGTTCATTATCATAAACATCTTGAATGCTTCATGAATGGTTGTATTGAATACTAAGTGTTTGAAGGGTTTTGAAATTAAGTTGTATTATTTTACACCACTAATTCACCCCCATCTCAATGTTTTGTACCTATAACAAGACCCTGTTTACGTAAAAATATTATTCATCAACATCTACTCAAATATGATAATCTAATTATTAGATTCATGAATTCTATAGCTAGGTTTGAGGATCAACTAATTGATTTGGATGCCTATATTGAAAAAAATAAGGGGAAATAGATAATATTAGGACATGAGGTGATAAAATATAATACTAAAATGATCCAAAGGGGATTTATGACTCTTAAAATGTAATTTGATAGTGTTGATATAATTAAGCTATTTACATGAAATCTAGAACATGTAAGAAACTATGACCAACTAGTTCATTCTATAAATTGAACACAAGCTCATATTGAGAGAATATGGGAGAAAAATAATATGTTTAGTTACCAAGTGAATATATCCATTTTTGAGTGGATTTTATTGTGATTTTGATGTATTATGCTTACTCAAATAACCATGCAATATTTTGGTAACATATACCTATGAACAATGATTGTTTGATTGTAAATGTGATAGAATGTTTTCACATATTTTATATATTTCATATAATGAAGGATGAAGGATGAATTTTTATATTTTTGGATGGAATTATGAACATTGAGATTAACTTTATTAAATTTAGAAACTTTAAGTTTGGATGATATTTGATCAATGAGTTAACTGATTTGGTTTCTATTTGATGGAAGTGTTAATTAATTTATGTTATTTGATGAGAGAGTTGATTATAATTTACATGTGATGTAAGAGTTAACTTATTGATTGATATTGGAATAATTGGATTGAGTTTCCATTCTTATCAAGGAGTTAACTGAGTGATGACATGGAATACAACATGGGTGAGGATAATTATTATTTTTATTAATTGTGTGTACATGAAATTAGTTAACTAATTAATATTTATTAAATAGATAATTATTCATGGGTTGTATTTAGTGGAATTATATGGGGTTAATTAATTGACATGATGTAATTAGTTAATTTTGGTAGTGTTAATATGAGTTAGTTAGGATGTATCGATGATAAAATTAGGATGGAAAAATTATGGTGTATGTATTTACCTCACTTTAAAATTTAGTTATGAATAAAATAAGTATTATATTTTCAAATAATGTAGAAAAAAAAATGGGCACACAAATATTCTCCTATTGGCATGGTTGGTAGGGATATTCCCCTTCAAGACGACATGTAGAGAAGACATGGATGGACTCTCGAAATGAGAAGATGGGTTGAAATGGTAGAAGTAGGGATAAACTAGAGGAGTGGGGGGTGAATAAATATAAAATTGTAGTACGAATAAATTAGTGAATATTAAATATGAATAGCTAGTTAATGAATGTTTATGATCATTGATGATGTGATGATGAATTTTGCTAATCTTTCACTAAATTTCAAATGTTTGATCAACTTTTATTTACTAAAGCATATGATAAGATACAACATGATATAGAGAGCCATGATGACATTATTTTAATATGAAGTAGGACTGACATAGATGCAACAAATAAGAAAACACACAAGTAATTAATAATAACACAAAATAAAATATTATGTTTTATCCCTTAAAAAGTTTAAAAAGCTAATATTGGTTGATTGATGGTAATTACAGATTTGATATTGCCCAAGAAATGATATATGTGAGGAAGTTGGATTCGAAATGATATATCTTGATAAATCGATAGTGATTTTTTTTAATTTGAATGGGGATTTTAACATGACTAAGGACAAGACAAATGGTTTTTTGGGTTTGTATTTATATTTTTATATTTTTTTGGTTTTTGACTAATGACAAGGATACAAATAAAGGTAAAATTAGTGATATAATTGGTGATGGTGGTAATAGTGGATGGAATGATTGAGGAATTTATGATGGGGTCTTCAAGGACTATATCGCATAAGAACCATGTGCCTAGTCATCCATGTGAAATTTTTGACATTGTGTTGTAATGTAATCTAGAAAAGATCTGATATACCAAGATATTTCCAAAACATGTCTCAATACCCTTTCATGTCCTTATCAAGGTTATAAGTGAGAAGAAGGATGGACATGATGGTATAGATGTAGGGATGGGTTGGGATGTGTAGGTTTGGATGGAGTGGGTATGCCCCTAAATGTAGGATATTTTTTTAGATAATAGATCTAAAAATGATGCCCAAAACTAATATTCATCTTGGTACTTACCAAAGGCACCATAAAAATGTTTACATTAAATCTAGAGATTGTAAAAAAATACAAAAAATAATTCCTACTCTAAATTGAATGCAACATAAAATTGAGCTAATAAGGGAGAAAAATAATGCCTTCACTTACCAAGTGAATATATCCTTTGTTGAGTGTATTTTCTCATGCTTTTTATGTATTATGGTTTCTAAAATAACCATACAAGATTTTATTAGCAAGTACCTATGAATAATGATTGTTTTATTGCAAAGATGATAGTGTTTTTTCATATATTTTCTAGGTGTCTAATTTTCCATATGATAAAATAAAGGATGAAAGGTAAATTTATATATTTTTGGATAAGAGGATGAATGATTGAGATTAACTTGATAATATTTTAAAGCTTTATGTTTAGATGATATTTGATCAGTGAATTAACTTATTTGCTTTCTATTTAATGGAAGAGTTAATTATTTTGTCATTTGATGAGAGAGTTGATGGATTTAATTTCCCTTTGATGGTCGAGTTAATTGATTGAATGAGATTATGTTGGATGAGTGAATTTAGTTTCCATTTTTATCAAGGAGTTTATTGAGTGATGAAATGGAGTGAAAAATGGGTGAGGATAAATATTATTATTTATTTATTTTTATTAATTATGTGTACATGAAATTAGTTAGGAATTAAGTGAGGATATTAGTATTTATATTTATTTTTATTAATTATGTGTGCATGAAAATAGTTAGGAATTGATTAAATAAATAATAATAAATAATTAGCTAATTATTTATGGTGTGTAATTATTGGAATTAAATAGGGTTAATTAATTGACATGGTGGAATTACTTAATTGTGATCGTGTTAATAGGAGATAGTTAGGATGTATTGGTGATATAATTAGGGTGTAAGAATTAATGTGTTTATATTTCCCCATATTTGAAAGGATTTTATGACTAAACTAAGTAATATATTTTAAAATAATATAGGAAAAAATATGAGCACAAGAATATTCCCTTAGTGTCATGGTTTATAGGAGTATGCCCCGTAGATGTAGCATGCAAGGGTGAAAGATACATATGGGCTCTCAAAATGAGAAGATGGATTAAAATTTTAAAATCAGGGATAAAATGGAGTGGGGTGGGATTTAAATAAATATAATATGGTATTATTAATATATTAATGAATGCTAATTATGGATAGTTAGTTAACAAATTTTTATGAGTGAATGCTACTAATATTGCACTAAATTATAAATCTTTGAGTAACCTGATATTTATTGTAAAATATAAAAATATGAGCTATGATATGGAGAAACATGATTATATTCTTATATTATGCATTAGGATTGGCATATACATAATAAATAAGAACACACATAAATAACTAATAATAACAAGCAATTAACAAGAACATAAAAGAAAATATTATGTTTTCCCATTATTATAGATGATATTTATGGATTATATATCACCTCAATATTATACACTTGGAAAAATTAGACCTTGGATGTTCATCTCAATTATGGACCCTTTAGTACTTTCAAATGTCTTTCATCTACTCTATATTGTGCCCTTTTACCTATATCTTAGTTTGACTAGTTATATGTTGATAACCTAGGCCTTCTATATTTCCCATATGCTTAAAATGTATTTATATTCCATATCTACAAGTTATAAACATGTAACTACTTTCCTTCTCCCTAGACACTAACATCTAGGATAAACACTAGTGTTAATGCTAGTGTCCTGACCTGATGTAAGTGTTTAGTTCGCTAAAGTCATCTATTTTTCAAATGAAATGTATCTTAATGGTATGCCTAAGGGATTTTATGTGAGTTACTACTCCAAAGGGATTGATATAAATAAAATATCAATGCCCATTAATTCCTCACTAGTAACATGGGAATGATACCAAGGATTTTTACAAAAGAAAATTCAAATAACTTTTAATTCAACAAGCTTCCCTATTTCCATACTGGTCATAGGTATAACACATATACAAGTTTTAAGTACTAAAGGAGCATCTTAGGAGGAAAATTTTCCAAGTTACAATATAGTTCACTATTGTACTTGATTTACACACATTGTATAATTCACACACAATCCAACACATAAGGGATAACTAAATTAGTCTTAGGCCCTCTTCAATGTTTTGTCTATGTAGGTATTTCTCACTAATAGAGGGGTATTAAGGGTTATCTTGACATTATATTAACACTAATACATATTTACCCAAGGTCACAATGAAGATTAATAACTAGGGTTTTGTAATTTCATGAGGAGCAATATTCCATAAATTAGATCTAAATATACTAGAGAGAAAAAAAAGATAAACCCTAAAGCATCTAGGTGGTCACATCAATTTTTAGTAGGTATTTCATATAGGACACTTGTTTCAAACCTATATATTAGTGTTTACATAACTATCTAGGGTTGATGTTAGTGTCCATATCTCTATAAGTTTTAGATATAAAATCTAATGATTCTTCCAAAATCTATTTCTAGATTGATTTCTACCTATTCCAAATCTAGTACTATGTTAGCATCAGAACCAAATGAGTATATTACTTCTTTGTCATTTAAGAGAATGACTTAGTTTTACTTTATATATTTAGACTATTTTTAGCATAATAAATTTAGTGTATGTTTATATCTAAGTTTAGAATTTAATTGGTCTGTTGTAGATCTAATTATTATCTTTGTTCATTCTCATTTATATATTATTATCCCTACTAACACCAAGCATAGGACTCTTAAATCCTATTTATGGTTAAAAATTTGGTGAAATGGATTCATATGAAATAATTTTTTTTTATTCCTAAGGTTTTCATCTAGTTAAGGTTTTAGATTTCTATATTTTTTAATTTCCTACTATTATTTTTCATGAAAACGAGACACATCACTAGATTGGGAGGTGTGCCTATTAAACACATTAAAATTCCCCTCCCACCATATAAAATGTCTCAAACCAATTAAGGATATAATACTTTGGGTTTTGATGATCCCCATGTTGACTATTGAAAACTTATTGAAAGGGTTATCATAGAAGAAGATTCAGATAATGAAAATCATGAAACAAATTAAAATGAGAAAATAGACCATGATCAAGAGCAAGCAATTGCATTTTTTTATGAGTGTATTTGTCAAAACATTTAATATATTAATAAAATTGTTAAAATTATGTTCGAAACAAAAATTTTAAAATTTATAGTTGAAACATCCCTCCCTTTAAAGACATTACAACATAATACATCTAGTGGGGGCATTGGTTATGTGTTTAAACCTTTATTTACTGAAACTACTATTGTTACATTTACCATGGGATTACCAATTATTTAATGAATACCATTTTAAATACATATTACTACTCAAACCATTTATACATCCCCTTTGGTAACTACTCAACTTGCTAATATAAATCCCATTGGGCCTATAGTTCAATCAGTCTTTGAAGTTATAAAGCACCTAGAGGACAATGTTACTAAATTTGCAAAAAAATTATTTAAAGTCTCCTCATGCTATTGATTCTAAATATGTGTTTCATAACCTTATTTCACTTGAGATCTCTTTTCACCCTTTGCCAATTTGTTTCATTGTGCCTAAATTTAAATTTTATGATGTAAAGGTGATCCTTAACATCATCTTTGATCCTTTTATATGACATGCCTTCATTATGACTCTAGTGATAAAATTTTGACCAAATTATTTCCAATAATACTTAAGTACTATGCTTTAAGGTGGTTCTATGATTTACCTCTCCAATTTATAAAGGCATTCAAACCTCTTGAAAAATAGTTTTTAACACACTTTTCCATTAATATTTTGAAAAGGTTTTATATGCTCAAATTACCAATATAAAACAAGGAACCAACAAACCTATCAATTAATATGTAACTTTATATAAGACACTTCTAGATAAAGTAACCAATCCTATGGTAGATAAAGAGTTACAAGACATATTCAAGAAAAATTTGCTTATTCCTTTACATGAGTCCATTTTTTTAAGAAGTTAAAAACATTCAATGACTTATGCCATGTTTTATGGGACCATGAAATGAAGCTTATTTAATTAAATAAGATCAAGTATGTAGAAATTTTTTATTTAATCTACATCTATTAAAAAAATTACAATCAAACCAATTTATAAGGTAAAACATTCAGAGTGTAAAAAATAAACAACCACCACATTTAACATAGTTTAATACTAGCCTAATCAAATTGTACTATCTAATGCACCAAATAGACAATTTACACATTTACCTAAGTCCAAAACTTCATTAATTATATGGTTAATATAGTGTCAATGTATATCTCTCCCTCATCCTTTTATGTTGATATGTGTCAAACTCTACACAAAATATATGATGTGAATTCTTATTGTGATTATCGTTAGAGACCAGGGCATTCTACACGAAGATGTCGTACATTGAATCAAAAGATCCAAGTTCTTATTGATGACCAAAATATTACATTTGATCCTCCAAAATAATAAATATCATAACCCATAGATCACCATAAACATAAAATATTTAATAATAATTTGTAATACCATTATAAAAAAGAACCAAAAGTGAAAATGGCATATAATGTACATCTTCATATCACATTATTGGCATCCACTAGATGGGATTATTGGTACTTACACATGACATATACTTCCTATGGTTAAGATACCCTTTATTACTTTAAATTATAATGCAATTAAGGATGATAAAACTAATCTTCATTTTTTATTCATTTGAGCATACCTTGATAAAAATCCTATATGTAGTATTATATTTGATAGTGGTGCAAGTGAGATTTTTTTCCATGACATTACTTACACACTTGGGTTATACTCATAATGATTTACATCATTATACTAAATTAGTTATAGTATTTAATGGGACCTTCTATAAGGTTCTTAGTGAGATTTACCTACCTTTATAGTTGGTCTTACCCATGTGGTTATTAGTTTTTCAGTCATACCTTCCACAAGCATATTTTAAATGTTATTGGGAAGACCTTGGATCCATATAATTTTATAAGTAATTTATATAGTGCATGGATGTGATAAATACATTGATGTTAATTGGGTAGTTATAATTTTTGGAATTTCATATGGACATCCTTTTAAACAAGAGAAAATTATATCAAGATAGTTAATGACCAAGCCTACTAAGGTTCATTCACCATATAAGGGTAAGTAATAGTAATCCCCTTTAATAGGTAGACATTACTTGAAATACCATTACATCAAAGACATATGATGGATTTCATAAAATTACCATCTACTACACACCATGTTAATATATCCATATCACCTAAACATGATTCTACTATTTTCAATATAATGAAACTAAATATCACTCAATGATGGGTTTCATGAAGCCCTATTCCTATTACTATTATTAATATTACTACTTAATGACCACATAGTTATATTACATCCATAGAGCATCACTGATGTTACTGTGACAAATATTGAATCTATACATTCTACTCAATAGCATCACAAGATTATCACACCAAGTTCATAGTGGGAGATATCTATTACCATCTATTAAATGAAATCATAGGATGATTTTTCCTCTTCAAATATTCCAAAAAATAAAAAAATAAAAAAATCAAATAGCCAAAAACATTTTTTAAAGCTACATGTTATATTAGATCCTTGGCATATATGTGTTATTTCCATGTTGATGGATGGTATACTCAGTTGCTCCTACATACACATATGTATCACACTTATACTTATGTGTGATATAAGCATACACAAATACATGATCTATTCCTATTTTATATGTTGGGCCTTCTATCTAATCATGTCATGTAGACATTGGGATCATGTTCTTAGTTGATCTTGATAACATAGGTTATATGGTTTAATGATCGCATTTCAATATCATTTTTGAGATTACATATGTACTTACACATGATTTTATGCATAATTATATATTATATATGGTACTTGATATGTAATACACTAGACATTTTTTCCTAATACATTAGATCCATGGGCTACTATGACATGTTTATGTTGGTTGCTTATGATTTAATTTATGAAATTCCTTGAGTATATTATCTTTTTATTGTCTTTATTATTCTAGAATTTACATATGTTTATTTGATTATAGGCCCCAATTCCTATGTATGATTTCACTAACATTTACATATGTCATTGTTTGTTGTATGAAAATTTGAATATGTTATCCTTAATTTTATTGATATTTTACTAAGTCATGTCCCTTCGATTGTGTGAAATTTGAACATGCCTATTATTTGAGGTTTACTTTGACCATTGAATTTTTACTTATTTTTTAGTGATATTGTGTGTGTACTTGTTTTCTTGTTGATATTTTATTATTATTATCTAAACATTTCCATTATCCTTATCATACATATTAAGACTTCATGTGATCGCATTGGTTCCATGCACTTTAATTCTACATGTACCTTGACATATTCATTCTATATGCTACATGGTTATATTCACAAATTATATAGTTATATTAACCTTTTAATGTGAGGTAACTACTAGTTCTTATCTTTCCCTCACCTCAATTGGAGGACATATTAGTGGGGGCATGCCATAGAGGCATGCTATCCACACCTGGCATAGTTTTCTAATTTATTGGGGGCATGATTTGGAAGAATGTTATCCACACTAATTTAGTATATGGTAATTATATAAAATTTTTAGATTCAGTGGGGTCATGTCATCTGGGCATGGATTCCACACATTCACATTTTGTAGATTCAGTGTGGATATGATTGAAAAGCATGTTATCTACACCTATTCAGTATTCAACATTTCTAGATTACAATGGGGGTATGTTTTGGGAACATGCTCTACACATTGGTACTTATATTAGTTTTTATATTCTCCATATATAGTCAAGGCATGATTTATAATCCTATTCTCCACACTTAAAAAGTTCTTTCAAATTAGCCAAAGCACAAAGTTGTATGATTAAAATTCATAATTGTGTAGAATTATATACATTGGTACAATTTTTATACATAATTTTAACATGAGACATATATAAAGTGTATATGTTATAAAATGTGCACCTAATATTGAAAAATCTAAATCAATTGTATATTTTAGAACATATTTAGGGACTATCACCACCCATTAGTAGGAATTTTATGAAATATTTTGAGTCAATCTATTGTAGTAGTTAGTTCACCTTCATGGTATGGTTGAGGTGATCAAATCACTCAATATTACCAATTTTTCAAGTTGGACTTGATAGTATCATCCAACCTCACTAGATTGATAGTTTGGGTGATTTGGTTCACCCATAATAACTAGGTTATTAGTGTCATTGAATTGCATGGTTGAGATAATCTCAACTACCAGGTGGAAACTCATTTTTTATCTAAATTTGAGGGCATGTGCCTTATAATATCTCTATGTCTCTATATCTCCTTGGATATTTTCACTTTAAATATTTATCTATATTTTTCATAACCTTAGTTTTATATCTTTACAATGATACATATTTTTAAAATAAAATTACAATAGACAAGATAGTTACATCAACACACAATTGTACTCCCAAACCTTATTATTTCAATTTCATATTATAGGAAATGATTTGATATTTTAACATGTTCTTGATTGAAAGTTAGTAACTAGTAAAACACTAAATTTGGGTACACATAAAGATAAGATGTGTTAAACATACCTAAGTACACATTCCTTTCTTTTAAACTAGCAATGTCATTACTATATTAATGGGAGGGGGGCTATGTATATGATATTTCTGAATTATATAAAACATCAGTATTGTAAATTTATAAAATTTGTACCTTGGTTGTTTCCCTTAGTTATAAACCCTTTCTCTCTTTTGTAAGTCTCACATATACTCTATCTTGTGACCCTTGGCCTATCTCTTAGTCTGACTAGTCTTATGTTGATGACCCAGGACTTCTATCTTTTCCATAATTCTTAAAATTTACTTATATTCTATCTCTACCAATTATGAACATGTACCTAATTTCATTGTCCTTGTACACTAATGTTTGGGATAGACACTAACATTGATGCTTGTATCCTAACTAACACAAGTGTCCAATGACCTAAAGTCATCAGTTTTACAAATGAAATGTATCCTAATGGATAGATTAAGGGATTTAATTTGATTTACATCCCCAAATGGATTTATATAAATAAAATATCAATACTCATTCATTCCTCACCTAGAAACATAGGAATAATACTAATTATTATTATCAAAGAGCATTTAAAGAACATTCAATTGAACAAAGCTTCCCTATTTCCATACCATCATAGGTATAATTAAATATATAGGTTTAAAGTACTAAAGAAGCCTCCCAAGAGCTTGATTTTCGAAGTCATTAACTATTTCCTTATTCTACTTGCATTTCACACATTTTATGATTCACTCACAAGCCAAAACATAGGGCATATCTACATTAGTCTCAGGCCCTATTCAGAGTATTAGCTATGTAGGCATCACTCACTAATAATGGGGTCTTTGGGGATAGCTTGAAATTGTATGCCCATTAACCCATTTCCCCCCAAGGTCATAATTAAACTAAATAAATTGGGTTTTATAATTTCATTAGGAGTGACAGTCTATGACCCATATCTAAATGTACCAAAGTTAAGGCAATGACAAATTTAGAATCTACCATGTGGTTTCATCCTTTTCTAGTAGGTATTTTGTACATGACATTTACATCAAAAATAGATAGTAGTGTCCAAACAACTATCCTAGGATGATGTTAGTGTCTATAACTCCAAAAGTGTTAGATCTAAAATATGATGACTATTATAGAATCTCCATCTAGACTACTTCCTACTTATTCTAGATCTATTATTATGTTATCATAAAAAATAGTTAAGTATATTACATCTTTGTCATTTCCATGCATATCTTAGTTTTATTTTCTATTTATAACTTGTTTTCATCATAAATTCAACATATGTGTATATATGATGTAGAATTTAATTGGCCTACTTTAGATCTGATTATCACCCTTGTGCATTTTTATTTCTATATCCTTAACCCTATTAACATCAAGTGTAGGATTATTTAGTCTAATTTAGGGTTAAAAAATTCAAGTTAAAAATAATAATAAAGACTATTTAGAATAATTTGGACTCATACCCACTAAAGTGGAGTGGAGAAAATTTTATCCAAAACTATTTTTTTTATATTCCAAATAAATTGAACTATTTCAAACCATTTGGGCATAGATCATTTTCAATAAATTAGGTTATTTCAAATAATGTGGTCTTATACCCACTAAAGTAAAGTGGAGAGAAATTTATCCAAAAACAAATTTTTTATATTCTAAATAATTTGGAATGTTTCAAAGCATTTGGTCATAGATCATTTTGAATAAATTGGGCTATTTTGAATAATTTAGACTTATCCCCACTAAAGTGGAGTGGAGAAATTTTTCTCCAAAAAAAATTTTTATATATTCCAAAAAAATTGGACTATTTCAAACTATTTAGTCATAGATCATTTTGATTAAATTGGGATATTTTGAATATTTTATACTTATACCCACTAAAGTGGAGTGGAGAATATCTTATCCATAAATATGTTTTCTATATTCCAAATAAATTGGATTATTTCAAATAATTTAGGCATAAATCATTTTCAATAGATTGGACTATTTTGAACATGTGAAACCTTTACACTGATTGATCCTTTGATGTAGCTTAAATTACTAAGACATGTGGCATCATTTGACTGTTCTCTTCCCATGCCTCAATGAGATAGTCCCATAGACTTGAAGTCTCAAAGTCTACTAATAAGTGGACTAATGAATGCAGTATTTAATCAATGAATTTCATCTTTGGCCCTCACCAATAGACATATCCTTAGATGTGATCAATCAAAAAAATGGTACCTTGAAGGTATCACGAGGCCCCTCAAATAGGATGAGGAAGAAAACTCATGCATAAGTAGTTAGTGCATTTAAATATGAGGAAAAACATTCATGCACAGATAGTCAGCCCATTTAAAGAGGTTGGTAAAATTTCCAATTATAGTTAGATCTAGTTTTGTTGTTATGTTTCACATAATTGAAGTCCCCACTAGACCTAGTAAATTTTTTAATATGGAATTTTGGCATACTAATGACCTCACAAACATCATGTGGACAAAGATAGGGTGATAATATAAATAATTGGGGAGGTTTAACACATGGACAAAAGATAAAGAGATTTCCTATTAAGTATAGATTTTTATCTCAAAACCCTATTAGTAGAATGAAATATAATAATATATAAGCCTAAAGAACAAATTATGGATGAAAACCTAATAATTAATTAGTTTATCTACTAATAGAATCTCATTTGATGTATCCCAAGGTTACCTAGTCATAAAAAATTATACAAGGTTTGATGGATAACCATTCAACTTTAGAAGCAATGAAACATAGGGACTACAAATATATTCTCATTAGGTTGTTAAGGTTTGCATGAGTCCAAGGTAACTAGTTTGGCATCGATAAACAAATTTAATGAGATAAAGACTTGATAATTGTTTGTTATTCATTGGGAAGTTATTCATGATTAGGTGTCAATATAATAATGATCAATTTTGAAAATTTCAAGATAAAATGGAGTATCCACTTGAAAGAGGATTAGCTTTGAAACTTAGACCTGACTTAATACTTTCAAGGTATTTCCAACTATAAATCAAATTGCACTAAATGAGATCAAAGTGTTATAGTTTAATTAGCTTACTAAAAAATTAATAAAATAATAGGTTTTATGAAAAATACCTAGAGATATAAACATGGTTGTTCACTACTTAAATCTAGTGAATGAGGGAACTTATTTTTGGCTCGGAAGAATAACCTACACACAAGAAGACAACTTGGACAAAATGGATTAATAGATAGATAGGTGAGTTGGCTGGTTAAGAACTAGTCTTGAGAAGTTATGAGCTTATTCAAGTGGATGTTATCTCACTATTTTCATAATTAAGTAGATAAATAAACACTAAAATTAAAAAACATAAATATTCCATATAGATATGATATCAAATAGATTATGAATTAATCTTCATTTAAAATATCAATGTAAGCAAAGTATTCATCCCAATAATTTGTAGCATCATTCAAATCCTCTTGTATAACATATGGTTGGTTAGAATTTCCTTCAATTGAGGGAGAGTAAATAATGTCACAAAGTGTTAACTCAAATCCTATATCACTCTGGTTAGCAAAAAAGGGTTGAGATACTATGGGTAGATTAATAAAACTAATGATGTCATATATAATTATGGGAAAAGTCATCTACACATTAATGAAATATTTAAGTAGATAAAACATTAAATTAAAATGGGTTCAAGATAGAGTTTTAGGATCTAAAAGTCTCAGGTTTTAAAATAGAATATAGTGGATTGATGATGATCCTATAGAACCAATGTCAATTCAAATGAATCAGTAATGATGCTATTCAGATTGCACCTAATTATTAGTAGGGAATTATAGGGTGATAGAGGATAATGATAAGGAAAACATGGATTTATGTTGTTTTCTAAGAGTGGGATAAGCAATAAATCACAAGAATATAAATAAAAAATGAAATAAATATAATAATACTTACCTTGAACCAAATTTATAAGTAGAATGTATTCTCCCCACAAGTGTAAAAGATATTCTTAATTAGTGATGATGGATGTGGATTAAGTGTATATAAATTTTGGCTAAGTGTTGCTAAGGTTATCCTTAATTATCCTAAGAAAATCCAAGTAGCATTTTGAGATTTAATGTTCATGTTCCATGAACCAAAGGATTAGTTGTGTATAAATAGATCATCATCAATCAGGAGAATCGATGCCAATCACAAGAAAATTGACAATGACTCACCATGTTCAGGTAGAGATTGGTTTCATCCACATTAGTTTGTTCTAACTATGAGAAATATTGTTATTATATGCATGGGGTTGTTAATAATAGGTTTATACATGGATATATTGGTTAAAGGGTTAGGATTACCTGGGTTGTAAATTGATTTAGGTGGTTGGGGAGGTAAAATGGTAATTTGTAAAAATAAATTACTCGGTGTCTAATGGAAAATAATTTAAACTTCAGGATAGGGATATTTACGATAATAAAATAATAATAAGGGCCCTATGACATCAAATAAATCATATAAAACATACATAATTGTAGTGTCTACACAAAGTATTACTAAATTAAAATCAATAAATTTGAAATAAATTGGACTATATTTGTAATAATTTACAATTAATTTGTATGAAATTGATGATAATTTTTATTACTAGAATTATAGTTTATAATAAATAAATACACTTGAAATAATCATATGGAAAAATTACATATTTCTAAATAATAATTCATAGTTGTTGGCATAGATTTTTTACTTTATCCCAAGAATGTGATGATAGATTTCATTTTGATTCTCCAATATTTTTCATCATTCCAACTTCCATTTTTAGTATGTCCACTTGATGTAACATAACTCATTTTTTATTTTTGATTTTTAACACAATTTTAAGAATTACATCAATGAATACCATGTTGGCAATTGAAAAATCATCTCCAAAGGTCCCTTTACAAATAACTTCATCCAATTTCTTTATGTTTATATTGAAAGGCTTAGAAAATCTTTTCCCTCAAACAAACATGAAATTTGAACTAGTGTAACCCATGGCTTGAAGGAGTAGCCTCAAATGATTGTCATTTATCATTGATGACATGCCAACATGAGAAAAATACTATAGTGCTACCTTCAAATATTATTTGGAATGATGTTGAATGTAGTATGACATATTTTCAATTTTATAATATTCTTTTTTTTGTATCATTTATTTGCATATCTTTGGCTTTGTGCACAACAAATAGTAAGTCATCTAACCCCAAAGTCAATATTTTTTTAGAAGTTAGTTTTAGCTCCTCTTTTGAAATATCTAAAATTTGTTAAAAAAATGATCATTTATTAAAAATATTATATTATAAGAAATATAACATGGAAATTTTCTAAGAAAATGTTTTACATGTTACTAGATTGATCATTGATGCACTTTTGATTTGCATTTCATATTGTAACATATAAACATAAGGCATTTCATTCAATGTAATTTTTTATTTGCATTTTCTTATATCCTATAAATATTCATATAAACATATATACAAATAAATAAATGCTTAGGCACATGTAGATATATTCATTATACATAGAGCTACCATTTCTATTGTTAGTTTTATAGCATACATATGTATATATGTGTTCATATTGAATCCTTATAACTTGATCATATTATAAAATAATATGGATTTAACATAAATCATTTCTCATAGATGTTGATAGGAATTTAACATTGATAAACCAACATCTATATTATTATAACAATTAAAGTATCAATTATTCTTATGCATACCAATACATATTTATATGTTTATACAACCCATCACAATAAACAAAATAGGATTTAATCATTCTAAGCCAAAGTTCACTATCACTAATTTCAAATGAATATACAACTATAGTTGAACCCCCTTCATATACTTCCAAAAAGACATCAAATTAAAAAATGTTTAAATCGATAGCAATATAATTATTTCTAGAATAATATAATTTATTCATTTCTTTCCTTATATCAAAGAATTATTATATCCAACATATGTGTATATACATATGATTACTTCTATAATAGATTTCATATTAAGAATATTTTATTGAAAAAAGGGCATATATACCAATACAAGAATAACCACTTCTATTAGTATTGGGTGCATAAATTTTTTAAATTATTTTATAATCATACTCTATTTTTCAAATATAATATCTTAATAATTTTTTAGTGTGTATGCTTTATTTTTCAAACCTAACAGCTTAGCAATATTTCAATGCGTAGCACTAAAGATATTATATACAAGTGAATAAAAATAATAATGGAAAATCAAATCAATGAACATGACACATTTTAATTTAAAAATGGTAAGATAAGATCATGCATATGTTTACAATTATTTTTTTTTCAACTATTTATAATACTGACAAATTATTTTTTTGTTTATTTATCTCTTAATTAAAATAGTTCACAACATAAATCCACAACTTTGTGTCTCCAACATAATAACCCATGACATATCTCTATATCTTGTTACCTCCATGAAAACAACATAAGGCGAAACTCTACAACAATACACATTTTTAAAATACAAATATCAAATCAATTGATGGTGAAAATTTTTAGTTGTTATATTATATAATACCTTGTAGGGAATAAAAAACCAAAGGTTCAATGAAAGAGTTCACCCATAAAAACTACAAAAAGATTTTTAAAAAAAGGTGAAAAAACCTTTCAATGAATGTGTAATTTTAAAATTTCATATAATAGAATATATTAATTATATTTATTTATTTAAACACATTATAATTGAATCTTTCTTCATGGATAGGATATTGTAGAAGACAATAAAATATAGACTTGCATCAACTTGGGATTTGGAAGTGTGGGTTGATTTTATTATTGTGTCAACTTGAATGTGGTTGTGTTTACCCATTAAAATGTTGTTTACATGTTTAATTTACCTAGTTTAAAATAAGACAATATGTGTTATATTGTGTCTTCAATACAATAAATTTTATGCTAAGTATCCATGATCTTTATCAATATAAAAATGATTTCTTTGAATGAACATAAATATTGGGATTTTGAGAAATTAGATGAATATATTTCATATTAAGAATATTTTAATTAAAAATGGCATATATATATCAATTTATATTAATTCTCAGTGTAAATACTCACTTTTTTGTTTAGAGATTGGGTAGTAAATTAGAAAAGTACAAAGAAATTTACATCATAATAATGAAGAAATTTTAGATAGATCATGTTACTAGTGAGTTCCTATTGATCCTATAGTAGAGTCTAGTTATAGACTAAAGGTGGTAGCCACATAATTATTACAAAAAAAATAAATTAATTTACATTAAAGGATTCACTATCTCATCCTCACATTCAAAAGATTCACTATCTCTCATGTGTATGGAGAAGTAATTAAAGGGACTGATCATATGGTGAACATAGGGGTCAAGGGTGATTCACATAAACATTGGATGAGTTATGTGGATCTCCTAAAAATGGTGACTCTTATTATACAAAATGAAAAAACCCTCTCACACATGTGATACAACTAATTTATAATTCTTAAAATCCATGCCATAATGGACAAATCCTAATGCTAGGTGTTATTAAAGGATTCACTTATTTCAGACTCTCCTCCTTACATGCAAAGGATTCATAATTTCCCATATGTACAAGGAAGGAAATAAAGGGTCTGATCACATGGAGAACATAGGGGTTATGTGTGACTCACATTAATATTGGATGAGTGATGTATATCTCCCAAAAGGGGTCACTCTTGTTATACAAAATCAAAAACCCCTCTCATAGAATCCTCACATGATGTAAAAAAAATAGAATCCAAGCAATATACACATGATCCCACAAAGCATTTTAACCCTATTTATGGAAAAATAAAAAATATGTATAAAATTTTCATTGTCTACTTAGTTCCAAGTGTCACACATCTATCATAAATCTGTTAGTATTCTACATTGTAGTATAAAGTACCACAAGAAGACTAGGTAGTAGAGTTCATTATTGTGATGCTCAGTAAGAGAATGCATGTGTCACCCTCAAACACACTCTAACTCTATTTTATGATTCATATGTGGAGGTCTTTGATGCATGTGATATGACTAATTTAAAATGATCAAAATCTATTCCATAAGGGATTAGAGTGGGGTCCCATGTTAGGGGTTAGCTAATTATTTTTAAGGGGGCACTGTTGAGAAATTATAGGAGTCTTTTTACTTAGTATCGGTCTCATGATTTTTAAATTTTTTTTCAATTAATGGTGCTGAGAGAAATTAGGAACATTTTACTACAGTAATTTTGTTTGAAAAATAAAAATAAAAAATTGATTGGATGCAAATGATAGCTAGTACAAAAAAAATTAGAGCAAATATATAAATCTTTAGTGCCTGTTGCTTCCCACCCCTTAAAAGTTTTTCCCTAAGTAGTAGTTGATGCTATTTTTAAGGTGTAGATATTTTATAAGTAGATTTTTAATATATAATGATGCATGGCACCCCTTTACCCAAGAATATAGAAGCATGAGAGAAAAGTTCACCACCCCGAATATTAATCCTAGGTGTTATTCAATCATTAATTCATTTATGTTTATGATGCAATATGAGAGAAAATTTCACCACCCCAAATAACAATAACCTAGATCAGGGCAAAAAATAACTTTTTAATTTAGTCTAAAATGTAAAAAATCCATAGTATCTTGAATACAGCCAACAAATAAATGATGTAAAGAGATAAAGATAGGGTGTAACCATTAAAACCCTCTCACATAAAAGCACTTGTTTACTATGATTATTTTCTTAAAGTTAATAAAAATGTTTCATTTTACCTCACATTCACCATTTGGGTCCCTATTGAATACAAGTAAGTAATAAATAATCCTAATCTCTACCATTTCATTATCTTGACATTTTCATAAGAAAAATCCAGGTCTATCTAAATCTCAATTATTTCATAACTTAAAAAAATAAATAATGAATAAAAGGGATATGTCAAGACCAAAAAATCACACATTTTAGATACAATAAAATAATACATTAAATAGATTAAATACCTGACAAGAAAGACTTGTAGAAATGCCAATGAAATATGAGGTTAATGCTTCCACCACTAATTCCATAGTTAACCTAAAAGTCCATAAAAGAATTTTTTTGACATTCTAAAGGAAGGTAAAAAATTTAAAGAGAAAATAATATAAATATAAAAAAGATAAACTTAACCCTAATTTTGAAGCATGTGAAAATTTTATTTCTATAATAATTTAAAAGTTACATAAAAATTTACATATAAAATTATTTAAAAAAATATATTTATAGATTTACACATATTAAACATTTAAACATACATTATTCAATAAAAATATTTAAAGTGTAAACATAAATAAAAATGAATAATAAACTCATATAGTTTTTGAATATAAAAATATTTACAATTTTTTTCATTTATTACAATTATTCTTATTAAAAATATTTATTTATATTTATTAATTAAATTACATGATTAAATTACATAATAGGGATTTTAATCATTAATTTTTAGCCCCCCTAGAATACCTTTGAGATAATTTAATTCATCAATTCAAATACCTATGAGAGTGAGTGACCTTTCTTGAATTTACAAACTAATATTTGGAGATGAATTCAACCCCAAAAGGGTAATTAAAATAAGTGACACAAAATTGTACCTTGTAACTCAAAGACCTATTGGGAAAGGATTTTGTGGGGTTATCTAAATTATGATTATATGAGGGCATAAATATTCTACACGATACCAATCTATAAACATTAAATTTTCATTCATGCCAATAATGTGTGATATCTCAATGTAGAGTCAAGGTTAAATATTTTGGACAATAAATAGGTACTTTAACTTTGAAGCCCAATAATGGGGTCAAAAATATGTAGCCAAATCACATCCACATAAAATAAATAAAATTTAAACAATAAAGTAAACCAATAAACTTTACTCCTCTTGAAAAAATATTTCAATACAAGAATCATAAAAACTGCATTTATCAAGATTGTAGAAATTATGGATGAAACACAAGATTCAATTATATCTATTAGGAATATTTTCAAGGGAATTTTGATAATTAACTAGTACATCCCAAGATGATCAACACTATTTTCAACTACCTCAAAACACTTAATATATAAAATATTTTTATATATAGACTTTTCATTTATAGATTATATGTAAATGTATATTTTTATAATTTGGGGAATTTTATTTCAATGAAATAGCAACAAAATAATTTTGGAAGCTTTTCAAGGGAATTTTGATGATTAACTAGTACATCCCAATATGATCCATTCCATTTTGAGTTACGAACTTGTTTGGAAAGCATTCCTAAGGCATTCTAATGACTAATTAGTCCATTTTATAATGACCAAAATCATTTTTGACTATCACAAGAACTCTTTATATTTATATAGTATTTATATAAATTAGATTTATATATATTATTATATAGACTTTCCTTTTATAGATGTATTTAGATATATATTTTTATTTGAGACAAAATATTGTAAATCAAGGTAAAGTAACCAACGTGGGGATTTTTCACAATCTTCATTACAAATGATTAAAGCATTGGATGAAAAAACATTTGTCATTGAGAAGAACACCTAAAAGGCATCAAAATTATGTGCTTGATTCAAAATATGTCTTGAATAACCCTCTTGCAATAGAGGTATCATTTCATCCCTTCCCACCACACTTTGTGGCACTAAAATTTACTACTTACAATAAACAACTAGGTGACCCTAAGCATGACTAATAAATGAAACTCCTTGAATTAAACAAACTAAAGTTTGGGGCCATTACATTGGCCTCATCCAATACACAAAAATTTAAGATCAATATATCTTACATAGTTAATTTGAATGAACTAAAATGTGATACCAATCAAAAGTTCAAAATGGTGGTGCCACAGTGAGCTATATTACAAAATGTGCCATGCAAAAAAATACTAGATTCGTAAAAGTTCTGGTGCTTCTTATTATGAAGGTGGCCAAGTGTCAACTCATATCTCTCCCTACACCTGTAGAGGTTGATACGACTAAACCTCTTCCATGGGGATATTAGGATGAGAACGCATATTGTGATTTTCACTAGGGATATATGCATTTTATTAATAGATGTTTTTCATTGAGATATAAGCCTTAAGACTTATACAAGTCCCAAAAAATTACACTTGGTGGGTCTCCTACTATGGGTTTTGGATCACATCTAGGGGATCACCAAAATTAGAAAATTTTCAATATTCCACTACAAGATATACAATGAGAATTATAAAAGTTCAAATATGGAAATAGAATTAAAATTATCATCATGGAACTTTGAAACCAATGGTAATTATTTATAAATAATAGGCTATTACATAATAAGTGGAGTTTCATCCACTTTTTTTAAAGATGTAATGTAAGAAAATTGTCTAATAGGAATTTGACTCAATTTTTAGCCACCGTATAATACCTTTGAGATAATTTAATTCACCAATTCAAATACCTTTGAGGGTGAGTTTCCTTTATTGAAATTACAAACTAATATTTACATACAAATTCAACCCCAAAATGGTAATTAAAATAAGTGACACAAAATCATACCTATTAACTCAACAAAATATTGAGAAAAGATTTTTCATGCTTATATAAATTATGGTTATGTGAGGGCATAAAAAATCTACACCACACCAATCTATTAACATTAACTTTTCATGCATAACAACAAGGTGTGATATCTCAATGTAGATCCAATGTTAAACATTTTGGCTGACAAATAAGTACTTCAACTTTGAATCCTAATGATGGGGTCAAAAATACATTGTCAAATCACATCCATGTAAAATAAATGAAATTTAAATAGGAAAGTAAGCCAAAAAACTTTAATCCTCTTTAAAAAAATATTTCAATACAAGAGTCACAAAAACTTCATTTATCAATATTATAGAAATTATAAATGAAATAAAAGATTTAATTATATCTCTTAGGAAGTTTTTCAGAGGCATTTTGATTATTCACTAGTACATCCCAAGATGGTCAATGCCATTTTTAGCTACTCAAAACACTTTACACACACACACACACACACACACACACATATGGACTTTAAATTTATAGATTGTACCTAAATGTAGATTTGTATAATTTGGGTAATTTAATTCTAATAAAATAGGAACAAACTCGTTGCAATAAATTATACTTGATGGGTCTCCTACCATGACTTTGTTTTATCACATCCAGGGGATCATCAAAATTATAAAATATTTAATAATCCACTACAAGAACATACAATGAAAATTATAGAATTTCAAATATGTAAACAGTAGTAAAATTATCATCATCAAACTTTGGAACTGATTGTGATAATTTAGAAATAATAGACTCTTTCATAATAAGTGGAGTTATATCCATATTTTTTGAAGATGTAACATAAGAAAATTGTCTAATAGGGATTTGATACCTTAATTTTTATCCCCCATAGAATAACTTTTAGATAATTTAATTGACCAATTCAAATACCTATGAGGATGAGCCTCGTTTCTTGAATTTACAAACTAATATTTGGATATGAATTCAACCATAAAATGGTAAATAAAATAAGTGACAAAATCATACCCAGTAACTCAAAGACCTCTTGGGAAAGGATTTTGTGTGCTTATCAAAATTATGGTTATGTGAAGGCATAAGCACTCAACACCATACTAATCTGTAAACATTAACTTTTCATTCATGGCAACAAGGTGTGATATCTTAATGCAGAGTTTGGGTTAAACATTTAGGCCAAAAAATAAGTACTTAAAATTCAAATACCAACAATGGGGTCAAAAATATGTGGGTAAATCACATCCATGTAAAATAAAATAAATTTAAATAGGAAATTAATCCAATCAACTTTACTCCTTTTGAAAAAATATTTTAATACAAGAATCACACAAACTTCATTTATCAAGATTATAGAAATTATAGATGAAACACAACATTTAAAAATATCTCTTGGGTAAGATTTTAAAGGGAATTTTGATAATTAAATGGTACATTCCAAGATGATTAACACCATTTTAAACCACCTCAGAACACTTACTATATAGTAGTTCTATATATAGACTTTGCATTTATAGATTGTATTTAAATGTAGATTTGTATAATTTAGTGAATTTTATTACAATAAAATAGAAACATACTCATCACAATAAATTACACTTGACCAGTCTCCTACCATGGGTTTTGGATCACATCCAAGGAATCATAAAAATTAGAAAATATTCAATAATCCACTACAAAACCATACAATAAAAATTATAGAAGTTCAAATATAGAAATAAAGGTAAAATTATCATCATGGAACTTTTGAAGTTATGGTAATGATTTAGAAATAATAGGTTGTTGCATAATAAGTGGATTTTCATCCACATTTTCTAGAGATGTAACTTTACTAATAATATCTTTAGGAGAAAAAAGTGGTGCTGGTATAATTGTAGGCATACATGGAATATATGGTATCTTTTGAACATATATGTCCACTTTAAAACTTTATCATATTTCTGAACCTAAAATTCCTCTTAATCGCTTATAATTTTTTAGCACCATTGTAATAAAAGCAATTTTTCCATTTCAATCACCAAGACAATACCTGATCACCCACAACTAAGCTCATTTTCTAGTGAATAAAGATGCCCCATAATCAAAACTAATGGAGTTGTAATTTTGATGTAGATATTCTGATAAGAGGTTATTTCTTCATATGAATAATGTAAGCCATCATAGACTAAAGAGTTACATGGTAATTCAATGCTCGATAGGTTTGCACCCATAATTACTTTATATGAACTTATTTTCACATTTGCATGGGTTTTGAGTAACTATTAGGTTTAACTGTCAGTTTACACTCTTTTGCTTCACATAACCCCTCTTACCAATACACACACACACACACACACACACACACACACACACACACACACACACACACACACACACACACACACACACACACACACACACACACACACACTCATATATAATATTATTTATTATATAAATATTGTATAATATATATCATACTATTATTATATATAAATTATATATTTTTTAAAATATATTTTAATATTAATAGATATTATTACATAATATAATATATATGTTAATATACTTTATAAATCAATATTATATATTTAAGTATAATATATTTCAATACATCTATATATTGTTAGTAGTACATGAATAATATTATTTATAAATATGATTATTATATTATTATAAAATTAGTGTATTATATTGGAAACATAATAGTCATATTATCTCAAAAGTATAGTACTATAATACTATATTATTTAAATATATTTAGTATTATAAGTTATTTTCAATATATATATATATATATATATATTAATACTATGAAATATATTATATTATAAGGTATCATTTTATATATTTTTACAAAAATATATAGTATTAGCTATATAAAACACATCCTAAAGCATGCTCAAGGGTGCCCTATGCCTGAATGTACTCGCCATCATAGAAGACTTCATTTTTGTCTAGGCTAGCCCTAAACTTTCCTTTAACGACATGATTTTTAAAAAAAATTAATTAATTGTTATGATTTTAATGTATTATATAATTACACATAACATATAAATGGGATGAGTTTATGATTCATTTAAAATTCATGTGTAGGAGGGGGTCAAAAATGCACTCATATGGTCACAATGTGTGTAAAAAATGGCACTTCAATGACCACTCACCTGATCGCCATGTGTGTAAAAAATGAGGTAGACTACTTTGAAGATAAAATCTATGAAACATTAATGTTTGGTAGGAATTAAATTAGATATCATAATTATGTATCTTGAATTTAAAATCACGTATCAAGAAGCATTAAATTTTGGAGTTACAAATGACACTTGGCACGAAAATGTGGACACTAAAGTAGATGGTCTTGTTTATCATTATTAATTTGATTTATTTAGATGGTTTTCAAGTAATGAGAGTTATTCATTTTATAGCTAAAATTTAAACTTGGTTATAAATAGTCTATGAACTATTTACATACAAATTATACAAATGAATCTCTATTCTAGTTTATAAAATGACAATCAAATTTATGCTAACTATGATGTATCTAGAAATACAATTTAAGCTAGTCATATACAATTTTTCTATTAAACTAATTAAAATTAAACTAAAAATTGTTTACCACCAATGAATCTCTATTATAGTTATTAATGGTGAGTTTATTTCTCCAATAAAATTCTTCCGTTCATTAGGAAACAAAGAAATTTGGAAGTTTTCCAATTTAAGACTAGAATGATTACTTAATAACTTCAATTTTGAAGTTTGACTGTGAGATGTGTTTCTTGATAGATATTTTTGTAGATAAAGGTGCCAAAAAGTGAATTGGAGAATGGTTTTTTAGTTTGTATGGACAAGATTAGTTCTTTTTGATTATATATTATGGTCTTGTTGGCATTTTTTTATAATGCATGTATTCAAGCACCTATAATCAACTACAATTTTTTTATTTTTATAGATGTTATAACTTTTTTATTTCATATTCTCAATTTTTTATTTCATTATGGGATGAACAACTAATTTTAATATTAGGGTAATCTATATTATTTCTTTATTGTTCACTCATTTCTAAGAAAAAAATAATATATTATTTTATTTTTCTAAGTAGCTTAGTTTCATCCAAAAATTATTTAAAGTGTAGATATATAACTATCACTTGTAAATATGAGTTGTTTTATTTGACTGAGACTCAAAATAGAAACAAATTTTAGATGGTTGTGTATCATTAATTAAAACGTAGAATGAAATATGGGAAGTGAAGATGAAGATAAAAATCATAAAACCTTTTAACCCTCCTATAATTCCATAAGAACCCCTATGTAATAAGGAGGATTTGGTTACACATATAATATAAAAAATAGAGATTAAGAAATTAATTAGTCCAATGAGGGATACTCATTCAACCAACCCTTGTCATAATTATTCAGAAAATACATTAGAGTCATTACTGTAGGTGAATTTGATTAAATGGTAACATGTCAATTTAACAAATGAAAATCTTATATAGAGAGATGTAATTCCTACTATGATAAAAAAATTGTTAATGGTTGGTTTGAGAGATAAAAAATAAATAAGAAAAAATTGCTCATTATTCACCAATCCAAAAGCCAATGTGCCACTTCTAATGTAATTCAAACATTTCCCAATACACTACTACCACCATAAATTGATGAGAAAGAAATTATGGGACTAATGGTGGATGGTTTTTGATGTCATGCCTTCTAAAAATAATGAGGTTTCTTCATAGTTCTTTACAAAAATTTATTTCAAGTTAATATACTTAATAAATTATTTATTAATTTTATTATTAAGAGTTTTAGGGCCAATAAAAAGTCTTTTGATAAGATAGGTTGGTTGTATATCATGTGCCTAATCAACCTATGAGAGTCTCTATCAAATAACCACTTTAACTTGAGACAATCTCCTTTACAATGAAGGATGTTGTATCTATTGATATCTTACATGTACTTAAGGCACTTACTAACACCCTTTTGTAATATACGAGCCAATTTTCCCATACTGATGCTTATGAGAGTGGACATGGAGATGGTCTAGCTAACATTGCTACTTGACCACACTAATGTAGATCCTATGGTGATGTATGCATTGGACCTTTAGATGAGGAGAAGGATTTGATGTAAACTAATTATGGTGGTGTTTATAATTGGATAGATGATATGGTTCTAACTGATGATTTTTTGAAACATACATGTGATTTGGAAATCTTGCCTACACCTTTGCAAGTATGTTTTAAATTTGACATGTAATTTATTTGTTGAACATGTTAAACTATAAATAGTGTTTAAAAGATACTAATTATTTTACATATACATTAAAATAATATATATGTAATTTTTTAGGTTGTAATAGGAGACAATACTATCTTTTTTCTAGCTATATTGTGAACCGCCTTGTAGCTCATATAGTATTTCAGCTACTTGTTTGATGTTTATACATACAGATGTAATTTTGAATGTTATAAGTTGTCATTTATGTATATGCATGTAATTTTATATATATTCTCAACTAATGATGATATTTTGTTTGTTTTATTGTTGATATCATTTGAGATAAATCCACCTATATGTGTAGGAATAAACATAGGCATTGCGAATGTGATTTCATTTGTATAATAACTTACTAAGGTGTGAGAACTTGTAAATTATGTTTAAGTGTAAATATGGATTTATTTTAATAAATTTATTGACATTATATTAATATGTTCACATTTTATATTCCTTTAAGAATTATATACATATGTATATACATACATATATACATACATTTGACATTGTTGTAATTATTTTGTACATATTATTATTTGAATTTCATTATTTTAAGGAAACCATATACATTGATATAATCATAGAATAAAATTATTTGATCATAAGGCACATGTCATCAAAATAAACTGATCACATCCTTCAATATTTCTATCTCACTATGTCATTAATCATATAGAATTTGGTTGTCCTTTAGTTGATTATGGATAATGTTTATGGACATATGTCCACCATATAATTTTTTGGTAGTATTGAGAAACTAAAATAATATTTTCAATGCCCAAATAATTGATTCCTATCATAATTTTAAATAAATAATGATGTTGTAATTGATATACATAAAGGTGTGTTAATTTTTTGTATTTGCATTTATGGAGAGGCATGGAAATTGGATGGATGCACCATGGAGTGAAACTATGATAATTATATATGTGATATATTATTTCATTATATTATATGCATATGGATGAGGTTTACTAATAAAATTAATTAGTAAATGCTCTAAAATCATCTAGAAGTTGTTATTTTGGGTCCTAGTCAAACAAAACAACTCATATTTACAAGCCATAGTTAAAGATTTACATTTTAAAAATTATTAGATGAAACCTAGATAACTACCATAATGGTTTGTGGTTGTTTAATTCAATATTAGGGGCATGTGAAGTAGTCAAAATTATATTAAGTATGAAATGTGTTTCTGAATATTTGATTGTAATTCAAGTGGAATATATAAATAACTCTGAACATGCAAGACAAGTCATTAAAATTGATTTAGAGGTGGAATTGCATAGAAAATTTAGCATGGTTAATTTTTTAAATTACAAAGGGATTATTATCATTTTTATTGTTGGAGGATATAACCTTATATAGATTTAGAGAGATTTAGACTTTTAGAAAATAGTCAAAATATTTGCAATGGAATTGTTATAGTGTTTAAATATTTTTATCAATATGGATTTACTTCTATTTATCACCACTTGAATATGAATAAATTATTTAGTAAAATAACATTCCATTCAAAAATGTTTCATTTTATGAGGAGGAAAAAACTAACCACTCCAGAAAAAAGTTTAAACATAAATTATTTTGTAAAAATATTTAAAGATTTTAACTTAAATAAACATAATTTTTAAATATAAAAATAATTACAAATTTATATCATTTCATATAATTATTTTTATTAAATAAGTTTATTTATATTTGGTAATTTACATGAATAAATTATCTAATAGGGATGTTACTTCTTAATTTTTATCCCCTTAGAATATCTTTGAGATAAAATTCACCAATTCAAATATCTATGATAGCAAGTTACCTTTATTGAATTTACACTTGTGACTCTATCAATTAATTTAAACACTTATAACACAATAAACATCTGACATGATTAAATATAAAATACTATAGAGACTAATATGAAGGAGGTTCCTCTTTTAGTTCCATTAATCACATCAAACATTGAGTATATATCTAGTGATATTACATATTTGTCCCCCTTGATGTCAACTTCAATGAATACTTTGAACCAAAGTGGGATATTTTCATAATCCTCATTACAAATGATTAAAGTATTGGATTAAAAAAATTATATCATTGAGAAGAACACATAAAAGACATCTAAATATGTGCTTGATTCATAATATGCCTTTCATAACCCTCTTTCATTATAAGTATCATTTCAACCCTTGCCACCACACTTTGTAACACTAAAAAATTTTTACTTATGAGAAACATGAAGGGTAACTCTGAGTATGATTGAGAAATGAAAATCCTTGAATTAAACAATATAATGTATGGGGAGACTACATTGTCCTCATCCAATACAAAATTTAATAATAATACATCTTACAAAATTAATCTAAATGAACCAAAATATAATACCAATCTAGCAATAAATATGGCAGTGCCAAATCGAGTTGTATTACATAATGCACTGCAACAGAGAATTAATAGATTCACAATATGTCCACCATATTTTTTTTTATAATATTGAATATATATAATAAGATTTATAATTCCAAACTAATGGCTTCCTATCATAATTTTAAATAAATAGTGATGTTGTACTTCATATACATTAAGGTGTGTTAATTTCTTCTATTTGCATTTATGGAGAGGCATGGAAATTGGATGGATGTATCATGGAGTGACACTATGATAATTATATTATGTGATGTATTAGTGAATTGTATTATATGCATATGGATGAGGTTTACTACATAAATTAATTAGTCAATACTACCCAACCATGTGGTAGTTGTTATTTTGAGTCTTAGTCAAATGAAACAACTCATATTTACATGACATAGTTAGAGATTTACACTTTTAAGAATTAATTGATGAAACCTAGATAACTATTGCAATGGTTTGTTGTTGTTTAATTAAATATCAGGGGCACATGAAGTATTAAAAACTATATTAAGTATGAAATTTGTTTCTAAACATTTGATTGTAGTTCAAGTGGAATATATAAACAACTTTTAACATGCATGTTAAGTTATTAAAATTGATTTATTGGTGGACTTGTACACAAAAATTGGCATGGTTCATTTTGGTAAATGACAGAGGGATTATTTTTATTTCTATGGTTGGAGGATAGAACCTTATCTAGATTTAGAGAGATTTATACTTGTAGAAAATAGTCAAAAATATTTGCAATGAAATTGTTATAATTTTAAAAAAAATATATTATTATGGATTTAATTCATCTATTTATCACCACTTGAATATGAATAAGGAATTTAGTAAAATAAATTTCCATTCAAAATAATCATTTTATAAGGAGGAAAAAGGTAACCACTCTAGAAAAATATTTAAACATAAATTATTTAATAAAAACATTTAAAGATTTAAAAATAAATAATAAATATAGTTTTTAAATATTAAAATAATTATAAATTTTTATCATTTATTATGATTATTCTTATTAAATAAGTTCATTTATATTTGTTAATTTACATTACTAAATTGTCTAATAGGGATTTTACTCCTTCATGTTTAGCCCCCCTAGAATATCTTTTAGAAAAAATTCACCAATATAAATACCTATGATAATGAGTCACCTTTCTTGAATTTACACTTGTGACTCTATCAATTAATTTAAACTCCTATAACACAATATACATCCAATATGTTCATGCATCAAATATGATAGAGACCAATAATAAAGACCTTCCTCTTTTAGGTCCATTAATCACATCAAACATTGAACATACATCAATTAGGAATACACATTCATCCCCCTTGATGTCAAATTCAATGAATAATTTGAACCAAGGTGGGGATTTTTCACAATCCTCATTAAAAATGATTAAAGTATTAAAGGAAAAAATTCTCTCATTGAGAACAACACCTAAAAGGTATCCAAATATGTATTTGATTCATAATATGTCTTGCATAACCCTCTTTAATTAGTGGTATCATTTCAACCCTTTCCACCACACTTTGTGGCACTAAAATTTACTACTTATGAGAAACATGAAGGGTGACCCTGAACATGACTGAGAAATGAAACTCCTTGCATTAAATAGGATAAATTATGGGGCCACTACAATGGCCTCATCCAATACAAGATTTTAGATTAATTCATCTTAAAAATCTAATTCGAATGAACCAAAATGTGATACCAATCAAATAATGAACATGGTAGTGCCACATTGAGATGTATTACAAAATGCACCAATTCACAATATGTCTACCATATCTTTTTGTTTTAGTATTGAGAAACTAAAATAAGATTTTTGATGCCCAACTAATGAATTATTATCATAATTTTAAATAACTAGTGATGTTGTAGTTCATATACATAAAAGTGTGTTAATTTCTTGTATTTGTATTTATGGAGAGGCATGGAAATTGGATGGATGAACCATGAAGTGAAACTATGATAATTGTATTATGTGATGTATTAGTTATTTTTATTATTTACATATGGAAGAGGTTTATTAAAAGAATTAAGTCTTCAATGCTATACAACCATCTAGCAGTTATTGTTATTTTGAGTCTTAGTCAAATGAAACAACTCATATTTATAGGCCATAATTAGATATTTACACTTTCAAGAATTATTGGACGAAACCTAAATAGCTACCATAATGGTTTGTGGTTGTTTTATTCAATATTAAGGGCACATGAAGTAGTCAAAATGATATTAAGTAAGAAATGCATGCCTAGTCATTAAATTTTTTTTAAAGGTGGAATTGTATACAAAAATTAGCATGGTTCATTTTGATAAATTCAAGATGGATTCTTGTTATTCCTGTCATTGTAGGATAGAACCTTATTTATATTTAGAGAGATTTATACTTGTAGAAAATAGTCAAAATGTTTGTAATAGAATTGTGATAGTGTTTAAATATTTTTATCAGTGTGGATTTACTTTTATTTATCACCACTTGAATACGAATAAGGGATTTTTATTAAAAAATGTTTCATTTTATGAGGAGGCAAAAACTAATCACTCTAGAAAAACATTTAAACATAAATTATTTAGTTAAAATATTTAAAGATTTGAACATAAATAAATAATAATAATAAACATAGTTTTTAAATATAAAAATAATTTAATTTTTTATCATTTATTATAATTATTCTTATTAAATAAGTTTATTTATATTTTTTAATTTACATGATTTAATTGTCTAATATGGATTGAACTCTTTAATTTTTATCCCCCTAGAATACCTTTGAGATAAAATTCACCAATTTAAATACCTATGATAGCAAGTTGCCTTTATTGAATTTTAAATTATGACTCTATCAGTTAATTTAAAATTTTATAACACAATAGACATCTGACATGGTTAGATATCAAATATGATAGAGACCAATATGGAGGATGTTTCTCTTTCAGGTCCATTAATCACATAAAACATTTAGCGTACATCAAGTGGGAATTCATATTCATCCCTTTTGATGTTAATTTCAATGAATAGTTTGAACCAAGGTGGGACTTTTTCATAATACTCATTACAAATTATTAAAGCATTGGAGGAAAAAAAATCTCTCATTGAGAATAAAACCTAAAATACATCCAAATATGTGTTTGATTCACAACATGTCTTACATAACCATATTATACTAGAGGTATGATTTTAACCCTTACCACCACACTTTATGGCATTGAAATTTCCTACTTATGAGAAACATGAAGGGTGACCCTAAGCATGACCCAAAAATAAAAATGCTTTCATTAAACAAGATAAGGTATGGGGCAACTACATTAGCCTCATCCAATATAAAATTTAAGATCAATCCATCTTATAAATTTAATCCAAATGAGACAAAATGTAATACAAATCAAACAATGAATATGGAAGTTCCATCATCAAGATGTATTATAAAATGCACCATGCAAAAAAATTAATAGAATCATAATATGTCTACCATATATTCTTGTGGTAGTATTGAGAAGGTATCATAAGATTTTCAATACCCAACTAATGGATTCATATCATAATTTTAAATAACTAGGATGTTTTACTTCATATACAAAAGGGTGTGTTGATTTCTTGTATTTGCATTTATGGAGAGGCATGGAAATTGGATGGATGCACCATGGAGTGACACTATTATAACTATATTATGTGATGTATTAGTACATTGTAAAAAAATTAACTAGTCAATGCTACACAACCATCTAGTATTTATTGCTATTTTGAGTCTTAGTCAAATGAAATAACTCATATTTACAAACCATATTTAGAGATATACACTTTTAGTAATTCTTGGGTGAAACTTAGATAACTACCACAATGGTTATTGGTTGTTTAATTCAATATTAGGGGAACTTGAAGTAGTCAAAATTATACTAAGTATGAAATGTGTTTCTAAATATTTGATTGTAGTTCAAGTGGAATATATAAACAACTCTGAACATGCATGGAAATTAATTAAAATTGATTTAGAAATGGAATTGTATAAAAAAAATGGAATGGTTCATTTTGGTAAATGCTAGAGGGATTCTTGTTATTCCTGTGGTTGGAGATAGAACCTTATCTAGATTCAAAGAGATTTAGACTTGTAGAAAATAGTCAAAATATTTGTAATGGAATTGTGATAGCGTTTAAATATTATTATCATTATAGATTTACTTCTTCTATTTATCACCACTTGAATATGAATAAGGAATTTAGTAAAATAAAACTCCATTCAATTTTTTTTCATTTTATGAGGCAACAAAAACTAACTAGTGTAGAAAAACATTTAAACATAAATTATTTTGTAAAAATATTTATAGCTTTAAACATAAATAAAAATAAATTATAAATGTAGTTTTTAAATATAAAAATAATTACAATTTTTTATCATTTATTATGATTATTTTTATTAAATATGTTTAGTTATATTTGTTAATTTACATGATTAAATTGTCTAATAAGGATTTGACTCCTTAATTTTTATCCCCCTAGAATACCTTTGAGATAAAATTCACCAATTAAAACACCTATGATAGTGAGTAACCTTTCCTAAATCTACACTTGTGGCTCTATCAGTTAATTTACATACTTATAACACAATAGACATTTGACATGGTTATATATACAATATGATAGAGACCAATATGGAAGAAATTACTCTCTCAGGTGCATTAATCACATCAAACATTGAGGATACATTAAGTGAGAATACATAGCCATCCCCCTTGATGTCAACTTAAATGAATAATTTGAACCAAGGTGGGGTTTTTTAGCAATCCTCATTGAAATGATTAAAGCATTAGAGGAAAAACATTCTCTCATTTAGAATAACACTTAAAAGGCATCCAAATATATTTTTGATTCATAATTTCTTGTATAACCATATTACATTGGAGTTATAATTTCAACCCTTTCCACCACACTTTATGGCACTAAAACTTCTTACTTATGAGAAACATGAAGGGTGACCCTGAGCATGACTAATAAATGAAACTCCTTGCATTAAACAAGATAGATAATGTGGCCAATAAATTGGGCTCATTCAATAATTTTTTTAATATCAATCCATCTTACAAAGTTAATCTGAATGAACCAAAATGTGATACCAATCAAACAATGAACATGGCAACACCACATGGAGCTATATTACAGAATGCACCACATAAAAAAAATACTAGATTAGAAATATGTACACCATATCATATTGTTCTAGTATTTAGTAGCTACAATAATATTTTCAATGCCTAAATAATGGCTTCCTATCATAATTTTAAATAACTAGTGATGTTGTACTTCATATACATAAAGATGTGTTAATTTATCATATTCACATTTATGGAGATGCATGGAAATTAGATGGATGCACCATGGAGTGATACTATGATAATTATAATATGTGATGTATTAGTTCATTATATTATATGAATATGGATGAGGTTTACTAAATAAATGAATTAATAAATGATACACAACCATCTATCAGTTGTTACTATTTTGAGTCTTAGTCAAATGAAACAACTCATATTTAAAGGCCATAATTAGAGATTTATTTTTTCAATAATTCTTCAATGAAACATAGATAATACCACATCAATTTTTGGTTATTTAATTCAATATAATGGTAACACAAATTAGTCAAAATTATACTAAGTATGAAATGTGTTTCTAAACATTTGATTGTAGTTCAAGTGGAATATATAAACAACTCTGAACATGCATGCCAAGTCATTAAAATTGATTTAGAGGTGGACTTGTATAAAAAAATTGGCATGGTTCATTTTGGTAAATATTAGAGGGATTATTTTTATTCCTATTCTTGGAGGATATAACCTTATCTATATTCAAAGAGATTTAGACTTGTAGAAAAAAGTCAAAATATTTGAAATGGAATTGTGACAGTGTTTAAATCTTTTTATCATCATGGATTTAATTCTTCTATTTATCACCAGTTGAATACGAATAATTTTTTTTGTAATATTTAATTTTATTCAAAAAATGATTCATTTTATGAAGAGACAAAAACTAACCACTCTAGAAAAACATTTAAACATAAATTATTTAGTAAAAATATTTATTGATTTAAACATAAATAAAAATAAATAATAAACATAGTTTTTAACTATAAAAATAAATATATTTTTTTCTCATTTATTATAATTATTCTTATTAAATAATTCTATTTATATTTATTAATTTACATTATTAAATTATCTAATATGGATTTAAATCCTTAATATTTAGTCCCTTTAGAGTACCTTTGAGATAAAATTCACCAATTCAAATACCTGTGATAGCGGGTCATCTTTCCTAAATTTACACTTGTGACTGTATTAGTTAATTTTAATACTTATAATATAATATACATATAACATGGTTGGATATCAAATATGATAGAGATAAATATGGAGGATGTTCCTCTTTTAAATCCATTAATCACATCAAATATTGAGTGTACATCGAGTGGAAATACATATTCATCCCCCTTGATTTCAACTTAAATGAATAATTTGAAATAAGGTGAGGTTTTTTCACAATCCTCATTATAAATTATTAAATAATCTGAAGAAAAAAATTCTCTCATTCATAAAAACACCTAAGAGGCATTTGGCCAAATAAACTCTATCTTGAGGGCCACCCCCAACCAATTGTATATAATTTTTTTGGCAACCCCTATATATATGGGAAGTTGAGTTTAGTTTAATGGGATAGAAAATATATATATATATATATATATATATATATATATATATATATATATATATCTGTGTGTGTGTATGTGTGTGTATATATATGTGTATATATATATATGTGTGTGTGTGTGTGTGTGTGTATATATATACACATACACACACACACACACACACACACACACACACATATATACACACACACACACACACATATATGTGTATATGTGTGTGTGTGTGTGTGTGTGTGTGTGTGTGTGTGTGTGTGTGTGTGTGTGTGTGTGTGTGTGTGTGTGTGTGTGTGTCTATATATATATGGAGTGAGGGGATACATCTCATGATGTCATGATTTACCTATTCATAATCATCTTTTGGTTGTATTGAGAATCTAAAGTAAGATTTTCAATGCCCATCTAATGGCTTGCTATCATAATTTTAAATAACTAGTGATGTTCTATTCAATATACATAAAGGTGTGTTAATTTCTTGTATTCACATTTATGAAAAGGCATGAAAATTGGATGGATATACCAAGGAGTGACACTATGATAATTATATTATGTGATGTATTAGTTCATTATATTATATTCATATGGATGAGGTTTACTAAAAAAACAATTAGTCAATGCTACATTACAATCTAGTAGTTATTGTTATTTTGAGTCTTAGTCAAATGAAAAAATTCATATTTATAGGCCATAATTATAGATATACACTTTAAATAATTCTTGGATGAAACCTAGATAACTACCATAATGTTTTGTGGTTGTTTAATTCAATATCAGGGGTACATGAAGTAGTCAAAATTATATTAAGTATGAAATGTGTTTTTGAACATTTGATTGTAGTTACAGTGGAATATGTAAACAAATCTAAACATGCATTACAAGTCATTAAAATGATTTAAAGCTATAATTTTATATGAAAATTGGAATGTTTCATTTTGTTAAATTATAGAGGGATTCTTGTTATAAATAAAAAACATAGTTTTTAAATATAAAAATAATTATAAGTATTTATCATTTATTATAATTATTCTTATTAAATAATTTCATTTATATTTCTTAATTTACATGATTAAATTATCTAATAGGGATTTGAATCCTTAATGTTTAGCCCACCACCATTGCCCCCCTACCCCCCCAACAAGAATATCTTTGAGATAAAATACCAATTCAAATACCTATGATAGCAAGTCATCATTCTTGAATTTACACTTGTGACTCTATAAGTTAGTTTAAACACTTATAACACAATAGACATATGACATGATCATATATGAAATATGATAGAGACCAATACAAAGGATGTTTCTCTTTTAGTTCCATTAATCACATCAAGTATTGAGTGTATATCAGTATTGCCATAGATGTCAAATTTAATGAATATTTTGAGCCAAGGTATGTATTTTTCACAATTATCATTACAAATGATTAAAGAATTTGAGGAAAAAAATCTTTCATTGAGATGAAAATATAAAATCCATCCAAAAATGTGTTTGATTCACAATATGTCTTGCATAATGCTCCTTAATTAGAGGTATCATTTCAATCCTTTCCACCACACTTTATGGTACTAAAATTTCCTACTTGTGAAAAACATGAAGGGTGACCTTAAGCATGACTGAGAAATGCAACTTCTTGCATTAAATAATAAAAATTATGGGGCCACTACATTGGCCTCATCCAATAAAAAATTAAGATCAATCCATCCTAAAAAGTTAATTTGAATGAACCAAAATTTGATACCAATCAAATAATGAACATGGCAATTCCACATCATGCTATATTACAGAATCCACCATGCAAAAAAGTTACTATATTCACAAATCCTCTAGTGCTTCTTATTAAGAAGCTAGCTGAGTGTCAACTCATATCTCTTCCTAAACCTATATAGGTTGATATGAGTAAACCTATTCCATAGGGATATAATGAGAATGCATATTGTGATCTCCAACATGGCCATATACATTCTACTAATAGACGTTTTTCCTTGACATATAAGCTTCAAGACTTATATGAGTCCCAATAAATTACACTTGATGGGTATCTTGATTTAGGTTTTGGATCACATCTAGGGGATCAAAATAATTAGGAAATGTTCAATAATTCACTACAAGACCATAAAATGAAAATTATAGAAGCTCAAATATGAAAATAGAAGTAAAATTATCATCATGGAATTTTGGAACTGATGGTAATGATTTAAAAATAGGCTAATATTCAGTGGAGTTTCATCCACAATTTTTTGAAGATTTAACATTAATAGTATCATTAGGAGAAATAAGTGGTGGTGGTATACTTGAAAATACAACATCACTAGGCATAATAGGCATACATGGAATAGACAGTGTATTTAGAACATAAATGTCCACTTCAATTTTTTATCAAATTTATAAACCCAAAATTCATTTTGTTTTTATTAATTTTTTTAGTCCCATTGTAAAAAAAATATTTTATTCATTTTAATCACCAAGATAAAACATGATTAGCCACAATTGAGCTCCCTATCCAATGAATACAGATGCCCCTAATCAAAACCAAGGGATTTGTAGTTTTTACATAGAGATTACATGTTAAGAGGATATTTATTTACATGAATAATGAAAGCTATCTCAGACTAAAGCATTGCATGGTGATTTAGATCATGATCGGTCTACACCCATAATTACCTTAAATGAACTTATTTTGAAATTGTCAAGGGTTTGAAATTACTAGGTTTAACTAGCAATTTACACTCTTTTGCTTTACATAACCCCTCTTATCAATACATATATACATATATTATATGTCATGATGTGTGTGTGTGTGTGTGTGTGTGTGTGTGTGTGTGTGTGTGAGAGAGAGAGAGAGAGAGAGAGAGAGAGAGAGAGAGAGAGAGAGAGAGAGAGAGAGAGAGAGAGAGAGAGAGAGAGAGAGAGAGAGAGAGAGAGAGAAAGAGAATGTGTGTGAATGTGTGTGTGTGTATAATATCTGTATGTGTATGTGTACATATATATTATCATAATATTTTTATATATTAAATTTAGTAATATTATATATAAATTAAATATTTTATATAATATATTTTAATAATAATATTATTATATGATATAATATATATGTTTATATAGTTTATAAATTAAATTCTAATTATATATTATATATTTTAGTATAATATACTTAAATTTATATTATATAATATATATTTTAGGATATATTTTAAATAAATATTATATATTTTAATATTATATATAAATATAATTTTAATATATTAAATATATCACTTGCCTTCAATTCAACTTGACTACTCTCAAGGTGCATTTGTGTTTAGATATAGGTGGGAGTCCCTAATGAACTTGAAATTAAAATTTGCTTTCCAAAATGGGGTTCGTATAATTTCAACAAATTTTTAATATGAACAAAAACTACCAAAAATGTCTAACCAAATATATTCCTATTCCTAAATATTCATAGTTTTTTTAACATACACTATAGAGTATTGATAGATCAGAACATAGTAGGTTATAGATTGTCCAAAATGTTGACCATATTTGTTACTCTCATTTCTATAGATCTTTATTTTTTGTTATTTACTACTAATAGTGTTTTGTATTTTTTTTACTATATCTAAAATGTGTGATATATTTGTGTTGACTTGGCCCTTTTATTCATTATTTAGTACTTCATGTTATGAAACAACTAAGATTTAGATAGTCTACTTGGATTATTATTATGAAAGGGTTGATTTAATGGAATGATAGAGATTAGGGTTGTTTAGGGCTTACTACTATTGATTATTATTTCTTTCCTTATGTTTGTAAAACCAATAGGGACCCAAATGATGAATGTTAGGGTTATTAAAGATGACATTTTTTAATAACTATAATCAAATAATCTTAGTAACTAATATATTTAATAGTTTATAATTTGAAAGTTTTCAAATAATCACCCAGACTAACCAAAAGGACTAGCTTATAGCTTGACAAGGACCCATTGATGTCTAAATGCTCTATTCACTGGGAATATGTTGATATTAAGGACCAAATAATTTAAATAGAGTAATTATAGCATTGATTAGTAATCAAATATATATGTTTAATTTGTGAGATTAAATTAGATATGGTGATATTTTCTTGACATCATTTACATGTTCATAAAAATTAATACTTTAGGATAATTCATATAGTTTATGTTCCCATTGGATGTCAAAATCCTATTAAAGTAGACTCACTAGTGGCAAAAATCCCTAATAGTCACATCATAAGAAATAAATCTTTGTTTAATTACTCTCCATGCATGTTAAATTAATGTGAGATAAATATGGTGTTATTTGAGTAATTAATATTGTGCTAAGGTGTTAATGCCAAATATCAAGATCATATTAAATTAATGTGATAGAGATTAAAATGGTGACATTTAAATGATTCATATTATGCCAAGGTGTCAATGATGGTATGCTTTAGAATTTAATAAGGGGTTCATTTTTAACAGAAATGTCATCATTTAGGAGTGACAATGTTACTTATTTTTTTACATATAAATAAACTATAGACTATTTGTGTTTTGACATTAGTTTTATTATCCAGTTGTAAAGGCTAAAAGATCAAATAAAATGACAATTGAGTTTGAAATAAATCTATCTTATTAAGGGATCGATATCAAAATACATGTGAAGATTATCCTACCATAATGGTAGGGTTATTTTGGATGCAATGAACCTCCACTCCACGTGATTAATGGTGAGTTTATTATTTCAAGGAATTGTATTTTATATTCAATAATTACTCTTTTAAGAAGTATAATTTTTTCACATACAAAAGAGTCTTAATTTTAATGAAATTATGATAATAGTCATGACATCATTGTGGAACCAAAGATTATGCTATTGTAAAATTGGATGTTAAAAATTTTTATGATAAAAATTATATTTTGAAGCCTATCATGGAAAATTTAAAGCCTGACATGGAAAATTTAAAGCATAGAAAATAGAAATTATGTTATTATGAGTCTTCTAAATAGTTGTAGCTATGCAAGTTTGTCATATCATGATTTCACCCTATAACTTTTTAAACATTGATCCATTAATTAGTGTGGTTAATATTTGATTACCATTTCTTTCATTTGAGTATTTTGACATATATGGGTATGGGATAGTAGTATTTTTTATTAGTAAACATTATGTGACAGTTATATTTTTTATAATTTTATACATTGAGAATATATAATTATTAGTTTTGCATCATTGTTTTATGATGACTCAGACTAACTACCTATTTGTTATGAGGTGGATGTATGATAGTCCTACCCTTAGAGTTTGATGAGGGAGAGTATCATTGAAGAGGGTCAACTAGATGGAGCGATTATGGGAAATACCAATGGGAAATGCTAGTGACCTTACATACATACACACCATATATTTTAAATGATAGTCATAAATGTTAGTACATAATAATGAATTTTTGTATGTGATTATATTTTGTGTGTAGAATTAATTTTAGTATGCATTTGATTTCTTTAACCTAACTGATTTGATTTTTGAATTTTAAATCCAAAAAATGAATGTTAGTTCTTAGTGCTAATAGATTTAATTATTGTGAAAATCATTGTTTTACAAATTAATGACTTACTTTATCTTTTAGATAAACAATTAATTATTATTGTTTTGAAAAATTCATGGAAATTAAGTAAATTTAATTTAAATTTAATTTTGAATAATTATGCATGAAGAGATTTACTTGAAAATAGAAAATAGATTTTAATATTATTTTGCTAACTTAACATGATTTAACTAATGTGAAGAGTAGAAATTAAGGGAAGCTAATAAATTCAAAAATTGAATTAATGTAAACATAGATACATGTAGGAAATTATTTTAAAAATTAGGAAAATAGATATTATTTTTATGTCAACTTATGTTTACAAGGAAAAGAACTTGAAATGATGGTGTGGGGATTTAAAATGAAAATTTTAAATTTAATATAGATAAAATTAGATTATTAGATTTACATGCATGGGAGAATGGAAATAGATGATTATAATATAAGGTTAGAGTTAAATTTTATAAATAAAAGAGAAATTAATGTTATAAATTAATAAGGCTTAGAGAAGAGAGACACACAAAAAATAATACAAAGAAAGAACAAGAAGAAAAATAAAGATTAGAGAAATAAAAAGGGTACGATCGAGACATTGGAGAGTTGAATACATAGAGGAAAATAGAATAAATAAAGTAAGATCATTATTATTTTAATGGAACAAGGTATGTTTGGTTATTTAAAATTTTGTGTGAATGAAACTGCTGATTATATTTGTTAAATAAATCATAGAGAATGTGTATTGAAAAGTTGCATATATATTTTTAAAGCATTGCCTTTAAATAAAAAATTCCATGATTATACCATTGTGTATTATTATTAAATTTTTTGAGTATTAGTTATTTTTATCAGCATCTTACATGTCTTAGGGGTTGCATTGTATTTATAAGAGGTGGTGTCATTATTTTAATAAACTGTATTCTAAATTTTAAACCTATGTTGTTTATTATATTTATACCCTATGTTCCACTTAGTGCCGAGTCTTTAAATTGTAATATTAAGTCATATATAGGAAACTCAAGTCTAAATTGAGATGCCATGTATAGATCAAAGTTGTTGTGTTTGAAAAATTGGAAGAGTATAATTCCAAGTCATAGTTAAATGCCTCTATATGTTAGCAAATCACTATGTTTTTGATTATATGACTCAATGTGTATATCATTATTAGAGTCAAATATATATTAGGAGTTAATGTAATAATTGTTAAATTACCTAGTGTCCTTAAGGAATCACTATCTGTTAGTGTTAGTGTAATTACTGAGTCTACTGAGTAAGTCTCCCAACTATAAAACACTCAACCTACTTTTGTAGTACCCAACCATAGAAGTTGGTAAAGTCACTTATATGTGATGCCCATATACCCTTTTAAAATGTTGTGTTCACAACTAAATACTTTTGTCATAAATTAAAATTGTTGTATATAAATTAATAACAATGAGTGCCTAATTAAAAACCATATTGTAGCACTGGGTAAAATTAAAATGACATGTAAATAATTATATGCTCAATTAATTAAAAAAACAACCCAATTTTAAATAAATACCAAGAAATAATATCATTTTAATTTCTTTATTAAAATTTCTAAGCCAGATGTGACGTCACTAGGCATATTTTGATATGGTTATTTTTATATAAAAGTAATTACTACATGTATATTGCTAAAGTCACTTTTAATATTAGAAACACTTCACATTTAATATAAATCACCATGTTTTTGGATTAGGAATACTTATTGTCCAACCTCCTTTATTGAAAATGTCTAGTCAATTATTTTTAAATGCCAAGTCATTTTAAATACACTAAATTTGGTTGGGTATAAAATGTATAGAGTTGAGTATAAATTTGAAGATGTCAACCCAATATGTAAGCTGAGTCAATAAATTTTAGAACCAAGTATTACAATGCCAAGTCTAAATTTTATAATTATCAGGCCAGTCTTTATAAAAACACCATTCTATAAAATAGAACATTGAAGTAATTATGGAATTGGTAGAATATTAAATTAATTGTTGAGTTTATATTTCAAAGGCATGGTAAGTATTTTTTTATAATCCTACCAATATGTAAATAGTTGTGTATTTATTACAAGCTTATTACACAATATTATAACATTTAGTTTATATTTAAAAATGTTGAGCCCTATATGTTTTCAAATGCAACATATATTCTTGAAAGGAATAAAAAATAATATTTTATTCTTTAATGCAAGATTGAATGTTTGATGGAACTTTATTACCTGCGATTCCTGAATTACAATTTGAGTGAGTTGTATGTTAATTATGATTATCTTGGGAACTATAAAATAAAATTATAATAATTTTTAATATTAAATATAAAATATTAAGTGTGTTTTTGAGGTTTGTAAAACTAGAGTCAATAAAATAATAAAGTTTATGATCTTAGAACATTTTTTAAAAAATTATTTTTAGACAAATTTTTATTTAGACCCTTTAATTAGTATTAGGTTGATTGATGAACTTTGGTCAATCATTGGTCTATGTGACTATTTATCCTTGTAAACCAATTATGATTGAGATTAGAGTTTTACAAAAAATCAATATGATCTGGATAAATACAACAAAGATTATATTCTTCTATTATTATGCAATTATACATCTCTTTGTGTAATATTATGATATCTTGAATTAATATAATCATAAGATATAAATCTTTAGCTTTGCTTAGAATGATAGTGGAGAAAAATAGTATGTCTATAGCACAAAAATGTAAGAAAACATGATGGCATTTAGTAACATCATGTAGAGATGGAAACTTGTGTGCAAAATGTTTTGTGTAAATATTGTATGTGAAAAGTGAATAGAATTTATTAAAACTAGCACATCATGATGTGTGCCTCAAGATATATTTTCATCTTATTATTGTTGTGTAGTATAATTATGTACTTGCTTTATTATTATATTTTAATATAAGATTATGTGTTCATTTTTGGGTAAGGAACTCATACATGATGGGTTATGACAGTATAGGATGTCAAAGAATCGTATAGTATGAAAAGTACTCAGAAGGTGCATACTGTATTTGGTCCACACCTAAATAAACACATATATATTGGTTACTTCTTGAATAATATGTGTCATAGCATTTTGTAGGATAACATTTAGGTATGCATAAAATATTTATAGTGCAAAGGAATGTTGAGATAGAATTATATGTATTATATGAAATAATTTTTTATGTTTATACTTGCTTGAATATGATAGTATGCTTCTATATTTATGACTGCTTAGTGTAATAAATTGAGAAAAATAGTGATTTTACCTTAGAACCCTAGACTATGTTGATATGGGTTGTCATGGGAATTGTTGTTTGGATCTATTATAGTAATTTTTAATCTGTAAGTATTTATGAATAGGAAACATACTTGGGTGGTATGAGTTGTAGTCTATATTCCTATGTGAGATACTTTAATGCATGATTCATTCATTTGTGGTTGAGTTAAAAGTATTCATTGCTTATTATTATGTGTAATATGGGAAATGATATTATGGCTAGGAAGAAGGAATCTGTATGAATCTTTGAGTTAATTATGAAATTATTACATGGAGGTTGTAATCTATATGAGTTTTAAATGATATGTTATGTTATATATATATATATATATATATATATATATATATATATATATATATATATATTATTGTTCGCATTGATTATGCTAATAGGTAGTGAGATAGGTTCCACTAGATTAAGTATCACCACCAATGTAGGATAATCTGATCAAGTGGTCTACATGAAATTGATCAATCTAGTGATTGGATATTATTTAAGAACTTGGGCCTAAGTATTTCATATGCTTGATTTGCATGTTATGGGATATCATGTTAGAATGGATTTCTTTATGGTACACTACATGTTTTTTTATAAATCTTAAAAGCACATGGGGTAATAGCATATCTCACTATATTTTCTGACCATTCTATCTACCTATTCATGAAGAGAGGGATATTTTCTGATAGGGGATTGTGCAAGGGATCGTTGGTTTATGGTTGGTATGGTAAATCACTTGAATGATGCTCTCCATCCTCCACTATAGTACTTCATAGAGATGATGCTTGTGATTATCATTGATACATGAGTCAATTTAAATCAAGCTCTAGAGAGCTTGGTATCTTTCATTATATTAAGCCATATGCCTAAAGTAATGTAATTGTGTTATGTACTTGCATATTTTATTAGCAGATGTTATATTGTTAGACTAGCTCTAGCTATGTCTTATTGTATTTGTCTTTATAATGAGTTGTATAAGATTTTTATTGTATGCAACAATTTATTAAGAAGTAATTTTGTTCTTAGTTATGGCTTAGTTATGTTGCATTGTTTTATTCTATGGGATGATTGTTAAGTAAGTTATTTAAAAAAAAAAAAAAATCTATCTTTTCTATGTACAAATTGAGGGGTTATAATATGTGGTATTAGAGTTATGGATCAAACTATAGGACCTAATGAGTCCATTAGTGTTATCATATCCCTCTGCTTATTAGAGAGGATAATTGGGAATGTATGTATGGTGATTTGAGTGTGTACCTTAGATGATTTATGCCCACTTAGAGTTGTTAAAGGGTTGGTTTATCAGATGTTTCATTGGTGATTTTTGTATAAGGTGTTTAGTTAAGTGAGTATATATCTTAGTTCATGAGTATGAACTAGAGCTTCCTAACATATTTTTGATATTTAGATTAAACACATTGAGTGTGATTATGTATTCCTTGAAACACCCTTACCATTTTTTTTTGTGTTGTGATTATTTTAAAAGCATGGAGTGATTCTCACTTAAGTAATTATGCCTAGATGTGTCTTAGATACACAAATCCTAGAAGTAGGAATCCTATTAAGACCATTCTAGTTTGTCACCACCTAGTGCAGTGGAAATATTCTTGTAGTTGATGTAGGTATCTTGTTTATGTATTCCTTTGTGTTAGGAGGTGTTATTTATTTTTAGCATACTTATAATTTTATGGACTTGGGAGAAGTGCCATCTCTATTAGTTAGATTAGAGGTGAGTTTTTATGTTCTCACTCTCCTCTTACATAAATTTTATCTACTGAGAAGATTCATATTTTTAGGGTGATGATATAGAGTTTCCTTTTGTGGAAGGCTTGTTTTAGAATTGTTTTTTGATCATATACCCTTGAGTTCATGGGATAATGTTTCTATTTTTTGTTGATGCATCCTTATGTTTCTTATTTTATTTTCATTTGTGGAAGTAGGTGATAATACTACACTTAAAATTTTAGTAAGTGAATATTGATTGGCAATATGGGTTATGATGTTTTCCTTTTACCATGTATGGTATGTAGGAAGTGTTATTTTTAGATGTTATTCTCTACTTTATACTTGTGAATTTTTGGAGTCACTATTTTATCTAACTTATGAACTTGAACACGAGGATTGTCTAGATTTGAATTTTTATTAATTCTAGTTGATTACAATTATTATGTTATTGTATATCTTTGATTTTATTGATATCATTCTCTTCTTGAATTATATTTTTTGAAGAGTTATATGTATACCTACCTTTGGAAGCAAGTAAGATACAAGGTTTGTAGAACATCTTGGTAATCCTAAGGGTTGATATAAAATTTTTAATTTTTATATAAGCAAAGAGGCATTGTCTTTTTTATGATGTATTAAGGAAGTCATAATCCTTAGCCTTCGTATGTTATATTAGTTATGATAATTGTGGTATTATTATCTATTCACTATGAATATAATACTATAGGTGAAGTTCCAGGATATGATACTAGTTTTGATTGATTAGTAGCAACTTAATTCAATCTCAGGGTGAGTGTATGATTTCTCATGTGTATGTTAGTACATAAAAAAAAATTAGCATACATTATTGTTTTTTGTGATGTATTAGTATATACTTTTGTTTTCTAGAATCGTATACACTTTTTATAAATTATTAGGTCTTGAAGACCTGAGGGAAGAGTGGTGAATTGGTAATGTAAGTTTTAAGTGATAGGATGGTATCCTACTTAGCCTCACATTGACTTGGATTGTTAATACTAAGTTGTATTGATAAGAGGGACTTATCAAATCTAGGATTTAACAGGTAGAACTTGTTAAATTCAATCGTATTGTCATACACATGTATACTATGTACATGTATTCCATGTGGATGAGTATTCCATGAATTTTTGTATACATTATATTTATTGTTCCTATTCATCATCATACTTATCAAGAGATCTGATTGAGTAATGACAAGTATTAACATATTATACTTATTCAAAGATACATGGTGTAGTGATAGTATTAACATATACACATCATTCTTTATAGATTCCCTAAACATATTTGTTTCTCTATTATGAGAAATACACTCTCTAGGGTAGAGAGATGTGTAGATGGACTGAAAGGTTTTGTGGGGCTCTTCTTTTATAGTTGGTTTAATTTTTGTGATGATATCATATGTGTTGAGCTAATAGTGAAACTTTGACTGAGTTATTTATTAGACTTTTCTTATGGTTCTAGACCCTAAAGTGGTCATGATAGAACTAATCAACATAAAGTGACTTTCACAAAACTTATTTGAAAAATAAAAAAATGTGATCGACTATAGTCTTGGGGAAATAATTCTCTAATAATAATGTTAAATAAAAGAACTATAATGAATTCTTTAGGTAAAATTTGAATTTATTTACATGATATAATAATTGATACTATGTTTTTATGTTATTAAGCTCTATTTTTAATAAAAGCTTTTCTTGGAATAAGAGTCACCAGGGTGATGACCAGTTCTAGGGGGAAGGATGCCACATCTCAATTTCACCTTATGAATTTTTATCCTTTGATCTATTGATTATTATGGTTAATATATGATTTAAATTACTTTGATTTGAGAATTTTGAAATATATTGGTATGGGGTAGTAGTAACATTGATTAGTATAAATTATGTGATAGTTATATTTTGATAATATTGTACATTAAGGATGTATAATTATTAGTTTTACATCATCAATTTATGATGACTCAGACTAACTACCTATTTTTTACAAGGTGGATGTAGGATAAGTCTTACCCTTGGATCTTGATGAGGGAGAGCATCATAAAAGAGGGTTGGCTAGATGGAGCAATTAGGGAAAATACCAGTGGGAAATGCTAGTGACTCTATACACACACACACACACACCATAGATTTTAAATGATACACATAAATGTTAGTACATAATTATGAATTATTACCTATGATTATATTTTATGTGTGTGGAATTAATTTTAGTATGCAATTGATTTCTTTAGCCTAATTGATTTTAATTTTTAATTTCAAATCCAGAAAATGAATATTAGTGGTAAGAGATATAATTATTATGAAAATCATTATTGTGAAAATTAATGACTTATTCTATCTTTTCGATAATTAATTAATTATTATTTTCTTGAAAATTGCACGGAAATTGAGTAAATGCAATTTAAATTTAAGTTTGAATAATTACTCATGACGAGATTTACTTGAAATTAGAAAATAGATTTTAATATTATTTTGCTAACTTAGCATGATTTAACAAAAGTGAAGAGTAAAATTAAAAGGAAATTAATAAATTTAGAAGTTGAATTAATAAAATAAATTATTTTGGAAATTATCAAAATAGATATTATTATTTTTAAATCAACTTAAGTTTATAAGGAAAAGAACTTGAAATGATGGTGTGGGGATTTAAAATGAAAGTTTTAAATTTGATATAGATAAAATTAGATTATTAGATTTACATGCATGAGATGATGGAAATATAAGAGTCTCATGCAAGGTTAGAGGTAAATTTATAAATAAAAGATAAATCAATATTATAAATTAAGAAGAAGGCTTGGAGAAGAGAGACACAAAAAAATAGAGAGAAAGAACGGGCAGGAAAAGAAATATTAGAGAAAGAAAAAGGGTATGACCAAGACATTAGAGAGCTAGATACATAGAGGCAAATAGAAGAAAGAGAGTAAGATCATTATTATTTTAATGGAATAAGGTAAGTTTGGTTATTTAAAATTTTGTGTGAATGAAATTGTTGATTATATTTGTTAAACAAATCATAGAGAATATGTATTGAAATGTTGTATATATCTCTTTTCAAAGCATTGCCTTTAAATCAGAAAAGCCAAGATTATAATGTTGTGTATTCTTATTTAAAATGTTGAGTAATATCTATTTTTAGTGACGTCTTATATGTCTTAGGGGTTATGTTTTATTTAGAAGAAGTGGTATCAGTCTTTTAATAAACCATGTTCTAAATTTTAAACTTATGTTGTTTACTGTATTTATGCCTTGTGTTACACTTAGTGTTGAGTCTTTCAATTTCAATATTAATTCATATGAATGAAACTCAAGTCTAAATTTAAATTCCTTGTTTAAATGAAAGTTACTATGTTTAGAAAATTGGTAGAATATAATGCCAAGTCATAGTTAATTGCCTCTATATGTTAGCAAATCTCTACTTTTTTGATTTTATGACTTGTGTTCATATCTTTATTAGAGTTTAATTTATATTAGAAGTCATTGTAAAAATTAGAAAATTACCAAGTGTTTTTAAGGAATCATTATTTTTTAGTGTTAGTGGAATTATTGATTCTGCTAAGTTACTCAACTATGAAATACCCAACCTACTTTTGTAGTGCTTAGCCATAGAATGTGGTAAAGTCACTTGTATGTGATGCACAGATACCCTTTTAAAACTCTATGATTATAACTAAATATTTCTAACATTAATTAAAATTGATGTATAAAAATTAATAACAATGAGTGCCTAATTAAAAGCCATATTGCAGCACTGGGTAAAATTAAAATGACATGCCAATCATTATGTGCCCGATCAATTAAAAAATTACTTGGTTTTAAAAAATTACCAAGAAATAATATCAACTGAGTTTATTTATTGAAATCACTAAGCTAGGTGTGATGTTATTGCAAATATTTTGATATGGCTACTTTTATATAAAAGTAATTACTACATGTATATTGTTAAAGTCACTTTCAATATTATAAACACTTAATATTTCATAGAAATCACTAAGTTTATGGATTAGGAATCCTTATTATCTAACCTCCTTTATTGAAAATGTTTGGTCAATTATTTATAAATGTTGAGTCATTTTAAATATGTTGAATTTGGTTGGGTATAAAATGTATAACATTGAGTATAAATTTGAAGATGTCAGCCCAATAATGTAAGCTAAGTCAATAAATCTTAACACCAAGTATTGTAATTCTAAGTCTAAATTTTTTAATTATCAAGCCAATCTTTATAAAAACACCATTCTATAAATTATAATTTTGAAGTAATTATGGAATTGGTAGAATACTAAAGTAATTTTTGGGTTTATATTTGGGAGGTATGGTAATGTATTTGTTAAGAATCTTGCCAATATGTAAATAGTTGTGTATTTATTACAATATGATTATAAAATATTATAACATTGAGTTTATATTTAAATTTTTTTAGCCCTATGTGTTTTTGGATGAAACATATATCCCTAGAAGGAATAAGAAAAAAAAGTCTTATTTAATGCAAGGTCGAATGTTTGGTGGAACTTTATTGCCTTGAATTCCTAAATTATAGCTTGAGTGAGTTGCATGCTAATTATGACTATCTTGTGAACCATAAAAGAATATTAGAATTGTTGTTGATATTAAGTATAAATTATTAAGTGTGATTTTGAGGTTTGGTAAAGCTAAAGTCAATAAGATAATAAAGGTTATTATCTTAAAACATAAAAAGAAGATTGTTTTGAGACAAATATTTGTTTAGACCCTTTAATTAGTATTAGATTAACTGATGAATTTTGATCAATCAATGGTTTAATGTGACTATTTATCATTGTAAATCAATTATGACTGAGCTTAGAGTTATATAGTTTTAAAAAATTCAATATGATCTAGATAACTATATAAAAGATTAGTTTCTTCTACTATTATGTGATTATACATCTATTTGTGTAATATTATTATATCCTAAATCGATATAGTCATATGATCTAAATCTTTAGCTTTACTTAGAATGATAATGGAGATAAATAGTATGTCTATAACACTACAGTGCAAGCAAACATGATGGCATTTAGTAGTGACATGTAGAGATGGAAAATTGTGTGTAAAATGTTTTATGTAAATATTATATGTGAAAATTGAATATACTTTTATATAACTGGTGCATCATCATGTGTGACTCAAGATATGTTTAAATCTAATTATTGTTTTTTAGTATAATCATGTAATTTATTTATTATTATGTTTGAATTTAAGATTGTGTGTTCATGTTTGGGTAGGGAATTCATGCATGATGGGCTATGACAGTATGGGATGTCATAGAGTTCTACAATATGAAAATTAACTAGATGGTACATATTTTATTTGGACCATACCTAAATAAGCACATATTTATTGGTTGCTACTTCAATAATATGTGTTGTGGTATTTGGTGGGATAACATTTAGGTATGCATAAAATCTTGATAGTGAAAATGAATTTTGATATATAATTATATGTATTGTATGAATTATTTTATTATGGTTATAATTACTTGAATAGGAGCATATGTTTCCATGTTTATGTTACTACTTAGTGTAAATGATTTAGAAAACTAGTAGTTTTACCTTAAAACCCTAGACTATATTAATATGGGTTATGATGGGGATTATTGTTTGGATATATTGTAGTAATTTTGAATCTATACTTATTTATGGATGGGAAACATACTCAAGTGATATGAACTATAGCCTTTATTCTAGTCTGAGATATATTAATTCATGATTCATTCATGCATAGTTGAATTAAAAGTATTCATTGCTTATTATTATGTGTAGTAAGGGAAATGATATTATGGTTAAGAAGAAGGAATTTATATGAATTTTTGAGTTAATTATGAATTTATTAGATGAAGGATGTAATATATATGAGTTTTTAATTATATCCTATGTTATATATATTAGAGTTCACATTAATGATGGTAATAGGTAGTGAAATGGGTTCCACTCACCTAGATACCACCACCAATGTAGGATAATTCGATAAAGTGGTGTGTATGAAATTGATCAATCTAGTGATTAGATATCATTTAAAAACTTGGGCCTAATTATTTCATATGTTTGATTTACATGTTTTGGGATATCATGTTAGAATGGATTTCTTTATGGTACACTTCATGTTTTTTTATAAATATTACAAGCACACAGGTACTATCATGTCTCACTAAATTCTTGCATCATTCTATCAACCTATCTATGAAGGGAGGGCCATTTAATAATAGGGTATTATGTGAGGGATCATTGGTCTATGGTTGGTGTGGTAAAGCACTTGTATGATGCTCTCCCTCCTCGACTATAGTACTACCTAGATATTATGCTTACGATTATCAATGATACATGAGTCGGTTCAACTCGAGCTCTAGAGAGCTTGGTATCTATCATTGTATTAGGCCATATGCCTAAAGTAATGTAATAATATTATGTACTTGCATATTTGATTAGCATATGTTGTATTATTAGACTAACTCTAGTTGTGCCCTATTGTATTTGGCTTTATATGGAGTTGTATAAGTTTTCCATTGTATACAATAATTGATTAAGAAGTAATTTTGTTCTTAGTTATGGCTTAGTTATGTTGTATTATTTTATTATACGGGTTGATTATTAATTTAGTTTAAAAATATATACTACAATTTCTAAGTACAACTTAAGGGGTTTTAACAAAGTTTGTTATTCTAAAATAGAATGCTAAAAATTTTAATGATGAAAATTGGATTGTGAATCATGGTATGGAAAATTTGAATCTTGACATGGAAAATTTGAAGCATGAAAAATGAAATTTTTGTTATTATGAGTCTTTAAAATTGTTTTAGTTGTACAAGTTTATACATTGTAAACAAGTTGTAATAGTATTTTAAGTTTATACATTTTAAACAAGTTGTAATAGTATTTTAAGTTTATACATTGTAAACAGGTTGTAATAGTATTTTAGGTGAATTTAATATATGCAAATTATGTGTTTTATTGATATAAATTTGCCCTCTCCTATTTTATCTTTTATTTAATTTTTATTTAGTACATTTTTGGCACTATTATTTGGTTTAGACTATCCCTGTAGTCTTATTTTTTTGTTTTACTTAGTTTTATTGGTTGTTTCCCATCTAAGCCTACACATTGTTAGTTTTTTCCATAGAGAAAAATCAGAATTGGGAGTTATTTAACCTTGTAAAAGGAAAAAAGGTCGTAGAAGTCAAGTGGGTATATAAGACTAAAACCACTTCTAAAGGCAAGATAGAAAGTCATAAAGCAAGATAGTGGTTATGGGATATAATAAAATGCCTAGATGTGATTAAAATGCAATGGTTGCACCCGTAGCATGACTAGAAATGGTGAGGATAATCATAGCCATTTTTTTCAATACAAATTTATAAATGAGGATGTATAACAAAACAACAACACAAAATTTATAATAAATGGTTTAAAAAGTATAAATAAAAAATTGAAATGTGTATGGTGAATTTTTAAGAACAAAAATGATGAACATAAACTCATAATTTCCTTCATGTATTCAAAAATTTATTTTAGCTATGTCATATTCACAATTTAAATATTATGATACCTAGGGTGAATATCTAATTTGTTAAAATAAATATGGCCATGCAATTCATGTATAAAATCATAAATTAATGTAATATGAATATTATCTTTGATTGTGTAATTTTTGAGTTCTCTATATTATAGGCACATCATCTAAGTTTCATCTTTCTTATGGACCATGACCACCAAGGAGGAATATTCACTTTGGATGTGTCTAGTAATTATTACCTCTAACCTATCCTATAACATATTTTCAATTTCACTCTTCTAAACATAGGGATACCTATATGGTCTAATTTTTGGTGGTGTAATACCTATTTATTCTGATGGAATTATCATATTCTCTTCTTTATAGATGTCCTTTTGGCATGGTACCAAAAATAACATAATGGTCATCTAACACCAGATGTGATTCAATATGGGTAGACTCCTTCGTTGGTTTCAATTCGATGGAAAATAGTCACACAATAATTACTTTGCACCTTTTTATCATCTTCATCATCTAGTTAAAACTAACCAATTTTTTATATTTAGCCAATAAACCATGTAATTCAAATGTCTTGCCTTGTAAATGAATGAGCATGAATAGTAACTCAAAATTCATCTCAATTGTGCATAAAGTGGCGAGCCATTACAATCCAAAAAAATTGTTAGACCCACATATGATAATATAAAACATAAGATAATATAACATGTAGTATCCCATATCAATCTTTATACTATGGCATTTACCAAAACAATTGACTATACCCCCACCTATAACTAGGATTTATAATTCTGAAAACTAGGTAAATGAAATAGTTTTATTAAGTAGCCAACTTATTTTTAATGAATTTGTGTGTAATACAAGACTAAATAAATATATTCAACTTATATTTATTGAGGAAACCCACCACCTTAATATTTTAAGGAGTACAAATACCTAAAAGTGCATGATAGGAAATAATAGGTTGAGAATATTCAAATTCATTCTCAGGTCCTTCTAGACTGGTACTTGAGGTATCATCATCTTATTCATCCTAACTAGTGAATTCAATTTTAAAAAAATTATTTTCAACATATATATGTCCTTTACTCCATTATCTATCATAGTCAAAACATAACCCTTTTTCACACTTCTCTTCAATTCATTCAGGGGTCAATATTGTAGGCTACGTAAATGATATTGCTGGGAAATTAAGTTGATAGACATTAATGAAAGGTATTTTTTTATCATATATGTTTCCTCTACCATCCATACCAATGGTATGGATTTAGATACTAAATTGTGTCTAAAAATGTGAACCACCTTTAGGATTACATATTTGAGGCCACTCAAGTTGAGGTCAATCAAATTTACCTTTGTGATGTCATCCACATATAAAGCAAGATTCAGAATTGATGAATATAATCCTTTACATTCCCTATTTGATACAATTTGTACATCTAACTAAATTACTTTTCTAAGAAATTTTTCCAATAGTGGAGCTTCATCTCCTTATAAAATACAAAATAGGTAACTTGAAGGACCTTATTTTTATTTTGAGCACACAACCATCTATACCAAATTAACTAGTCATGTTATAGATACAAAGAGGCCATAACCATATTTTTTGCACATAAATTTTTATTTAAATCAAATAATCTTTTGGTTTGATTGAGCCAAGTGAGTGTATCTATACCATAACACTTTTACAAGTCCACTTTTATCCACAAATAATTCAAAACAATATTAGAGGAACAACTTTTTGAATGGGGAGAACTGAACTTACTACACATTTTACTTGTATTTGGAAATTTAGGTTTTAATTTTATAGAAGACCTAAAATCCTATTAAATATTTTAGTTATTCATTAATCATAATTTTTACCTAGTCATTACTCTATAATTAATGCTTAAGAGGATTAAGTCACTATTAGTCAAGGATTCATGGCTTCCCTTATTGAATTCTCTTGGTTATAAAATAATCTTAATGATAAGGTATTGTGTAAATCATCACTAAAATTAATAGTCAAACCATATGCAAAAGAATAACATAACTTTCTCAATTATGTCTCACTAATCATTGAAAGTGCTTTTTTTTGTCAAAATCTATGGATTGATGTTTTTTTTAGTCTTCTGAACATCTATAGCTATTCAAGTTTATGCATTTTAAACAAGTTGTAAGAGTATTTTAGGTGAATATAATATATGAAAATTCTATGTTTTATTGTTATAACTCTACCCTCCCCCATTTAATCTCTTCTTTCATGTTTATTTAATGCATTTCCATCACTATTGTTTGGCCTAGACTATCCCCATAGTCTTAATCTTTTGTTTTACTTAGTGTTGTTGGTTTTTACCCACTTGGGCCTGCACATTCTATTTTTTATGCCATAAAGGGAAATTAGACTTGGGAGTTAGTTGAAATTCCTAAAGGAAAAGAGGTCATAGGAGTCAAGTGGGTGTATAAGACAAAAACCACTCTTGAAGTTAAGGATACAATCAAAGGCCCAAACATGATTACAATGCAATTTTTACACCTATAACAAGGATAAAAACTATGAGGACAATCATAGCCATTGATTCTTAACATAAATGGAAGGTGCATCAAATGTATTTCCAGTCAACCTTCTTAAATGGAATACAATACATAAATGGAAGGTTATTTTTTAGAATAACATTTATCCGGTCTATATTATATGTATCCTATAATCTTTGTCAATCAATTTCAGGTCTATGATGGGTTATTTAGTATTTTGATACTAAAATCTAGCATTACATCATGTTTAATTAAGAGAGGTCTTACAATCTCATTGATTGGTATTGCCTTTTCTATTCTTTGATTAGATGATGTTGTAAAGTCCACCATCTCTTGTCTAAAGGTTATTCCTTGAGTCAAAACCTATTTCTTGAAATTCATAATAAAATTTTGGAGTTATTCTTTGAAAGAATCCTTGTTGATGATGGTATCATCTCTATTTACAAGGTGTGTGATTTTATCCTCCTTGAGTAGAGTTATAAATTTTTCACCTTGTTGAGTAAGAGACTGGGCCAAGGATCTCATACCATCAATCCATTGATTTAAGTATTTCCTCTTTCCAATGATGTAGGACTAAGCAATGCTTAAATATTCTAAGGGTACCAGGTTTAATTCCTCAAATTTATTCAACCTGATCAAATAAACCAAGTTGATCAATTTGTTATCATAATTTCCAAAGTACTTTCTTCCTTAAGAATTTATTTATAAACCTCATCTCATTTTTTGTTTATATTGAGCTAAAGTATTTAGAGTATCAAACATGGCCTCCATTTCCCATTCCACTATGGTCTTAGTTTCTTCAATTAAGGTGGATTTATTTTGTTGTTCTAACCCATTTATCCTTTACTACATCCCTTTCACCAAGTTGGTGGCCAAATCACCATCAAAAGATATCATCCAATCATGACCATTTCTTTGTCCATGTGTCTTTTTATCATAGGCTTGAATTTTTAGTTAGGTGACTTGGATTTACATAACTTATAAAAATTACCTACTATCAATAGCTTGTGAACAAATATATGCCACCTAGGTGATAATTTTGACATGTACTTAACACTTGGCATCCTCTCAAGCATTTCAGCCTTTTCCTATGAATATCAAACCTTTTATGTGGATCAGGTGACACTTTATGAAGTGTCATCTTAAGATTGGATCATTCATATTCAATTATCACATGAATTGACCATTTTCATCCTTAGACTAATGTGGCCTCAAGATTTTTTTTAGTTTTCCAAGTGGCAAGTTCATATTGGTTCACATTTATGTGTGGATTTATTGTATAAAATTATTAATGGATCTACATGCCATTACACTTTGTAAAGTGTCATATTTCAATTTGATCATATAGATTTTGGTTTTCATGGATTCCTTTGATAGTATTATTATTATGAGATATGGGTCCATGTGTCTTCAACCCATTTCTACCAACTATTGTATGTCTTCTATGTCAAATCTAGCTACCTAATATTAAATGACTTACTTCCAAGTGTTATCTTTTCATGTAATATATATATATATATATATATATATATATATATATATATATATATATATATATATATATTATGAAATTAAAATATTACATCTTGACTATGGGGTATGATTGAGTCTCAAGTGGCATGATGTGATATGATCACATTATCATGACACATATAAAATAATAGAATCCTCAGAAGGCTATGATTGGATGTCATATGGAATGTTTTGATTGAGTCATAGGTTTGTGATATTTGAAAATTCATTATAAGATGGAATGTCACAACTAGGTAGAAAGTAGAAGAATCACATTATATTTCATTATCACTAAATTTTTAAAAGGAAAAAATAAATGTGACAAAGTTTGTAACTTATATGACTGAGTTACCAATGCATGTGACACTACCACATGTCATTTGAATCTAAGCTGGCATCAGGGTTTCTACCAAATGAAAAGGTCCCATGATTATATAAAATCCCTTGTAATGACCTTTAAAATTAACATGGAAGGTATTATAAGGCTCTTCAAGGTATCTCCTAGGATATACCTTAAAATAAAAATCTTATCATGTGCATATTCAAGGTATCTCTTAGGAGATACCATGAAAGAAAATTCCAATTATGTGCATGTTCAAGGTGTATCCTAGGAGATAACTTGAAATAAAATTCTAATCATGTGAATATTCAATATATGTATGAAGAAAACCCTTGAAATTACTAAAACGACCTTCAAGGTAATCCCATAAGATATACCTTGAATAAAAATTTGAATCATGTTTATGTTCAAGATATCTAGTAGGATAACCGTTGAAGGTACTATAATACCCTTCAAGGTATCTCCCATAAGATACCTTAAAGTGAATTATAGTACCTTCAAGGGTACCTTGAATTTATCTCATAGGATATACCTTTCAAACATACATAATGGTACCCTTGAAGGTATTGCAAGGCCCCTTGAGGTATCTCCTAAGAGATACTTTGAAAGAAAATTCCAATCATGTGCACTTTCAAGGTATCTAGTAGGAGACCCATTGAAGGGCCTTTTAGTATATTTAAGGGGACCCTAATGTATGTTTAAAATGTATCTCCTAGGAGATACCTTATAACTTTAAAACATGCATTATCATACATATTAAGGTACTATAAATCCCTTAATGATATCTCCTTAGAGATACCTTGAAATAAAATTCTAATTATGTCCATTCTTGGAATTTATCTAGAATATGTTAATTATAGGGTTAAATTGTGTATCAAGAAGTAAAAAATAATCATAATAGCATGAGTGAATTTATATTATCTTAAATTTTATATATAGTAGCAAATATAAATATAAACTAACATGGTGTTAACAATTCTAGAACATAAATAACATAATACAAGGTAGACAATCTAAAACAAAATAGAGTAAACACTACACACTAGGAATATGTAAAATAATCTTAGGAAAACCATAACAGAGCTAGTCTATTAATCTCTATCACATATTGGAACCATATTCCATCATATCAAAGCACTATATAGAGATTTTTACATGGATCTATCTCTTCACATTCTAGCTTTTTAGAATAAAAACATAAAGACTCTTGGCATTCTTATATTTATCACTTAGTTAACAAGGCCTAATACATACAAAATATCATATAGGTAATAAAATGATAATATACACACATGTCTCCATAAATTAGACACGTGAAATTTTATGAAGCCTACTCCACATCAAACACATTCCTAGACTTAAACTATTATTTCTTCTCAAGACAAAATTTGAAATCTAATCTTAGCTAAATCTAGAAAAGATTAGCCTTTCACAAAAGTAGTATTAATCACTCTAGGTGTCATTTATTGGTTTAAAACCTTTTCACACTACTTATCCACCCTTTCAAGTTTTCAACTAAGTATCATACTTGCTTACTACCATTTCTAGTTTTACATAGACTAGATTAACTAGGTGGCCATCTTAGTTAGGTGTTTTCAACCAACCTGGCACGACTCCTAATGCTTATGACTATGTTACAAAGTAGAATTGTTTTCTTAAATTACAAAACTTGAAACTAAAAATTTACCTATTTTGGAGGTGGTGATGAATTTTATCCAAGTGGTTGTGTAGGTTATGGCTGCTTAAACTATGTCTTTGTATCCATATTTATCTTCTTCAAAATTACTTGGATCTCCTACAATGGAATGAACTTAAGTTCATCTATGATATGAAAATAGATGGTTCAAATTATGAGAGTTCATGCTTTAGAATTTTACAATTATCAAGTACTTTTTACACCATGGTAAGCAAAATACATAGTGGAATCTAAATGAACATCAAATTTTTCACATCTTCTTCTTCTATGATGATAAGGGAGGCTCTGACATTTGACAACTTAAGTTGGATATCTAACATAATATCATCCAACTTATCTATAGTCCTTTGGGATTGAATAGCCATAAATGTGTTGCACATTATCTTATTCTTCCAAACTTGGAGCTTCTTCATCATGTTATCCCTAGCATATAAAATTTACTGAAATGCATTGGTCCATGTTTCTTTAGTAGTTATTTGATCACTCATTACAATTTTAGCTTTATCTTCCATTGTAAACTTTGGTTTCACTTAAGCTAAGGATTTTTCAAGGTGTTGCCTCCAATCAAACATTCATTGGGATATTTTTTTAGCCTAATGCTTAATAGTATGCAAGACTTATACATATTCCTATAGTAGTTTACAAATTCCTTATGTTTCAATCTGGATAGCCTACCCTTGGGTATGTAGTTTTTATGCACTCACCGAATAATTTGTTAGCTAAGTTAGCAACATAGTGAGTTGTTTATCCTAAGACATCAATTGATTTTAAAAGACTTAGGTAAATAGATTAGGATAATTATCATTGATGAGATACCTAGCCTTAAAATTTTGATGCTTCTTCTTTATCCTTATGTAATCAAAAAATAATATGTTCCAAGTTTGAAGCCTTTTGTGTAATGGATTCTTAGAATGCAGCTACTCTTTTAATTTTATTAGATAATGGTAGCTATGAAACGTCCAAAGATGTATCCATGGAAATAGGATCAAGTGTGGTGGATGTGGTGCTGACTATGGTAGGAGCTAGTGTAAATTGAGCCAACAAGGTTAAGATAGTTGTGTGATGAGATGATGTGGTAGGGACATCCTATAACCATTGGGTAGAGGGGTGAGACTTTGATAGTGAAGACTCCTCTAGTGTACCTGATTAGATCACATCTTTGTGGGATGTTATGTGTTCTAATTTTATCTTTTCCTTAGCTTTATTTTATTTTATAGTTTGTACCTTAAATTTAGCTCAAGCATTAGCTATAGTCTCAGTGTGAATTTGGGATACCTCCTTAGCCTTGGCTCTATCCATAATTTTATATTTTGCATCTACCTTAGCCTTAGCTTTGGCATCATCCTCAACTTTTTCTTTGGTAGTTTAAACCTTTACCTCACACTAAATCCAAAGCTAAATAATTAGCTAAAGCTTTGGCATCAGCCTTTGATTTAGCTTTGACATCATCCTTAGCTTTTTCTTTGGTAGTTTAAACCTATGCCTCACACTTGGATTCCTCTTCCCTCTAGCACTATTCTTTAGCATCTTTCTCTTTTGCCTCTTATTCTATTTGATTTTATCTCTGTGTAGCTTGCACCTCTTGATCCTTGCATTATAGCTCTTCATGATACCTTCTCTTAGCCTTTAAATCTGTAGCTTTTTCCTTTTTAGCCTCTACTTCCTAAGCTTATATCTATCCTTCTACTTCTTTCACTCTCTTTCTTTATGCCTCTACTTCCTTAACTTTATTTATCTCGACCTAAGCTTATTTGGCCTTCTTTTTCCTAATCTCAACTTCTTCAAACTTATTTTGTTGTTCTTCCTCATCAACACACTATTTATCTTATTATTTTTATCCACATTGGGATTCTTGCATAGCTAATTATTCCTTGGCCTCTTTCTTCTTTTTGTTCTTCTCTATTTCTTCTCTTCTTTCTTTGTAACCTCATCCTCGTGATCTAAGGTATCCTACATAATATTCATTTATTCTTTTAGATTAAACATAGTGGTATATGGAGGTCCCTCCATTATATCTACATCATCTATTTATATATCATGTTATGAGTGATATAAAGATTTGGATTCCATAACATGCCTCTTCACATGAAAATCTTTCTAGAATCGGTTGGAGGGACAGTGTACCTTCATGTCTCTTTGTGCCTCTAGACTTCACTTTATGGTCACCAATTTTTATATTTGGCTCTCCAAAATATACCATACATTATTGTATGGTGGTTGAAGGCCTATTCCAATTATTTTTATGTTATTTGTGAAATAGTGGCCATAATGGGCTCCTTTACTTTGGTGGATCTACACTCTATGCAAATGATGAACCAGTTAATAGATCTAGTTGGAAAATTTTTGAATCAAATTTGCACCAAGATTCTTCTTGACCTATAATAGCCATAATAATATAGGGAGCGGGTTGTGTAATATCAACCAAAAGGTCTATGCTTACCTAAATTTACATTTGGTAAGTGTTCACTACTTTTTAAAAAATTAATTAATTTTTATTCTCATTATATTAGACCTCTTGGCTGATGTCTTAGACCATGCATTGAAGAAACACCTATTAATCAACCCCTAACATTTTGAGATCACACTCAGAATCTATCCTTGGCACTTGTGGGTTATCTAACTAGGACTTGATTTACCTTGATCTCTTTTTGGCTAGTGGTGGATAGGATATCTATGCAAGCCCCTTCCATTTTAATTTTTCTTATTATGGGGGAGCTATGGAATATTTTGGTGAGGCTTGTGGTTACATAGATATCTATAGTTGTGATTTCTATTTCTTATGTTGTTGTGTACGTAGAGGGATGGTTTGAATAATCTACACTGACCTCATGGATAGGGCACGCTACTTTCATACTTTGACTTGTACTTAAACTATTATGATGAAAAAGAGAATTGGAGTCATAGTTGGCATGGAAAACTCATGCAGGTTCATTTTAATACCATTATATAACTTAGTTATTGATCCATCCTTCCCCAAATATTGCATGACATCTTATGGAATTTGAGGGTGTGACTTGATCAAAGCTAGAGACTCAATACACCATGTGTTAAACTACCCTATTTTCTCATAATATTTCCCTATATTAGTCTAATTAACTCCTATAAGGGTAGTATGAGAACAAAAGTTCATAGTAACATTAACTTGGCCCACTAGGAACTTCCATTGGGTGAAGTATAATAATAAAACTAGAAATTAATATTAGAGATTTTATGAACTACCTAAAAGTGTGTTATCAATATTAGTGTTAAGCTCAAATTTTAGGAACTTAAGCTAATTAAATTTCTCATTCAATTATATCATATGATACATAATGTTAATTACTCCGTTTATTGTTTGCTTGGCCTGCTTCACTGTCTGCCATAACCTTTCTTTTATGTTCTACTAGAATGCACACTACAATATGCTCAATGGAATTAGTTTTGGTTATTATAATTGTCCTAGTGGGAAAATTCTCCTAAAAAATTAAATAAATTGGTAGTCTAGTGGAATTGTATGGCAATAAGTATTTTCTACAATCTGAGATACCTATGACTCTCACTGTGATCTATGCATTAATCCAAATGGTGATATATTGGGATAAATGAATAAATATCTAGTTATATATGATTAAAAAGGTATGAATTACCTCATATAGTATCCTAAATGTAGTTAAATTGATTATCTCAGAACCTTGAAGTGGATGTTGAAGTGCAAGAGCTCTTGCTTGTGTACCTAGTTGTGTTGATGGGGCAAAGAGAGTAACTTTGGTCATTTCCCCAAAGTCAAAATGATATGGGTCATTATAATTGCTTTATAAAATACCTATCCCAATCCCCATTTCCTCATTATGTGCATTTTTGAGTGGGATCAACAACTTTCTCCTATCCATGACTATACCTATAATATACACTATTTGATTATTTTTCTACTGAAATCAGGGTCTCAATTTTTATGCATGGGAGTATGTCAAGAGAATATATTAGAATACTCTTGTTCATGAAAGTATATAATTTTTTGGTGTTATTAACCCCCTTCCTTTTATAGCTTTTATCATCTAATTTTCTCTTACTAACCTCTTTAAATGCACTTACTACTTGTGCATGAGTGTTCTTCTTTATCTTTAATATTTTAGATTTGATAGTGACATTTTTTATCTACCAAATATTTAATTTAACATATATCATGTGTTTGATATGACCCTATATCACTTTATGTATCCACTCTATTTAATGAATCCACCTATCACATCCTAACTCAATCTACCTCAAACAAGATGCAATCTTTTAAAATCATGCATCATTAATTGTCTTGCATGACTATTAGCAATCCTTCTACCATATATATATTGTCATCATTTTTTTCTTGGACTTAATTGAGCTCAATTTAGTTATGGCTATATGTCCCTAATGAACTATCCCTGGAACATTAATGTACCCTATGATCACAACCACTTCTTAGATGTTACGATGTGAGATTAAAGGTGATAAGGCTTAAGCCTATAGCCTATAGCCATTTATAAATCTTGGAAATATGGTTCACTACAAATATCTTAACATAATGGTAACCTATTATGAGACTTATTGAATAATGTAGGATCCTTTCCATCTAGTGTGCATCTTTCTTATAAATTCTTTGAAATTTTTATCACATAATAACACTACCTGTTCCAGATTAAACTCTTTAGATCACAAGTTGTAATCATGACATAACTTATGAATTAATATGTGAACAAGTGTTAAAATAATCAAATCACCATTAATGAATATAAATTTCATTTTCACTGAAGGTGTTTTGTTTATTATTTTTGAATATCTCTACACATTCACTCATATAGCCATAACTCAAATGTCCCATACATGCCATGTTATATCAAATCCTTTTAAATAACCTTTCAAATCAACATTGATGGTATTACAAGGCCCTTCAAGTTATCCCCTAGGAGATACCTTGAAATAAAATTCTAATCATGTGCATGTTCAAGGTATCTCCTAGGAGAACCCTTGAATGTACTACCAAACCCTTCAATATAACTCATAGAAGATACCTTGAAGGGCATTATATTACCTTCAAGGGTATATTGAAAGTATCTCCTAGGAGATACATTTAAAACATGCATAAGGCTACCATTAAAGGTATTACAAGGAACTTTAAGGTATCTCATATGAGATACCTTGAAAGAAAATTCCAATCCTATACATCTTCAAGGTATCTACTAGGAGACCCCTTGAGGGTACTACAAGTCCCTTCAAGGTATCTCTAGGAGATACCTTGAAAGAAAATTCCAATCATATGCATGTTTAATGTATCCACTAAGAGAACCTTTTACGTGAATTATGCTACCTTCAAGGGTATCATGAAGGTATCTCCTAGGTGATACCTTTAAAACATGCATAAGGGTACCCTTGAAGGTATTATAATGCACTTCAAGGTATCTCCAAAATTAGAAATTATCTTAACAAGATCTGATTCCATAAATAGTCTGAGATCTATCAAATAGAATTGCTATGGCATATTCTTGATTAACATAACTTAAGTCACTCACCATAAAACTTTTAAAACTTCTATTTCATATATCAAGTAGCTAAGATACCAGATCAATGATAAGAAATGGAAGAGACCACCATAAAATATAAACTTGTAGAATAACCTGAAGGATTTTTATATCTATATTTTGTCTCAAAATTTATCCTCTTTGATTAGAGAAGGTGATACACTTTTTATAGGATTGGGATGGGTCCAACCTCATCTCTCAAGAAAATTTTAAGTAACACTCAACATCTAATTAGAGACACAAACTATTTATAGAAGGAAATATTCCCAACCAAGGCGTGCAGTTATTAGAGGGGTTACCTATGAGGTGGTAGTTGTAATTGGTGGCACTTATGCACTAGTGACTACTATAGCTATTACAATTGAAAATGGAATTATTAAAATTGTAGCTAAAGTTGTTTTCATAGTGTGGGTTGTCATTAAGGGGACCATTACAACTTGAATATGAATCATAGTTAGAGTAATAGTTATAACTACAATTTTTAGTGGGGTAAACATGGATGTTATGGTCTACTTGATCACTTGAATTTGGAGGTAGAGAGTATGGCTAGCTTGGAAGCTAATTTCGACTATCTCAGACTCTAATATGGGTTATTTTAAATGTCTTATCCATCAAATTTATGTGTATCTTTAGTGATGCCCCAATATCTACATAAATGTTTTCTCCACTAAGAACCCTAATTCTATCAAATCTCACTAGTTGTTGCACTTCATTGATTGTTTTATAGATAATGGCCTCAACTTCTCTAAAAGTGTTGGTAGTTGTGTGGAGAAGGTCTTTAGAAATGGATTCATGTACGAAATCTCTCTTTGGATTGACTACATTATTGATCCTTATTCATCCCAAAATAACCATAACTTGCCTTTCCTAACTAATCAACTACAGGACCAAATACATCATGTGTTGGTGCCATTCAAGCAAGGTGTTTTCCTAGTAGTTATGTAGTTCTATGCCTAGGTAACATCAGTTGTTGATATCAAGTTCAAATGGGAATAAGATTTATTCCTAGATGCTCTACTCAAAAAATGTAGTTTAGCCTAAATTTTATTCATCTTCTCTTCCTTTGGATATACATCTCCACATTGGGTTGTGACTCCCCTTTTGTATCTTTGATCAATTGGATGATATTGTATAACTTCCTAGCCATCCCCTATACATTATTAATGATGTACACAAGGGTTGTATGGTGGCTTCTCCTTGTAATTATGTGATGGCTTGATCATGTCCTTTAAACATTTACTTGATCACCCCATATAGAATCCATAAAGGTATAAGGGTCCTCTCAAGGTAGAGAGCTCACATCAAATAGAAGTACTAATATATTTTTAGATAAAGATGACATATCTTCCCTTTGTTACAATTCAACATCCTACCCTTCTTACGTGGGGGTATTCATTTTGACCCTCCTCATGGTCTTTGTCTCCTTGTCAAAATGGAACTTAACCACCAATTTCTCAATGAATGCTAGGATTCCCCTACCATCTTTTACTTATTTTAGATTTTATAGCCAGTCTAGTATGTTGAAGGTTATTGACTACTTAGTGGGATTTTTAGGCTCTACTATAGTGGATAATTAAGGCTTGATCATAGGGATCACGGGATTAGGGTAAGAGGGTATTATTTGTAGGAATGGTATGATTTCTTGCCTCCAACTAATGACCTTTTTAGGGGGCACTATATACAAAACCAACTTGCCCTTTTCAAATCCTTTTGGGTGGTCACCATAACATTATAGGTGTGAGTAGGCTAGGTTATTGGCATCTCCATTTGGGTGGATGGTTGATATGGGGTAACAAGTAAAGTAAAAATGGGGGTAGAGACTCATATCTCAAATACGACTCATTTCTATGGTTAGGGAGGGTTAGTTGTGATAAAGTAGAAGTATGTGGAGAGAATACTAAAGAATTTTTTTAAGTATTCAATGCCTAAGGAAAAGATGAACCCATAGGTAGTGGTAGTAGTAAAACTATGGAGTGGAATAGCCTAAATCTCATTCAAATAATTTAAATAATGAGAGGGAACTACAATAATGGTTGCCACTATAGTAGAAATTATAGAAGCTAAGGACAAATAATAGTAGGCTAATGTACTTACATGTTGTACATAAGTAACTAGGGGAACTTTTTCATTAATTCTCATCATTTTCTTTAGGTATGAAGGACCCAAAGACAGTCTCACTAATTATCCACTTATGGAATCCAAGGGTCTCAAATCTACTTCATCTTTGGTGTCTCCCTCTTTGGAACTATCTCAATGGAAACTAAAATAGTCCTCAAAATATTTATATCCCCTAATTGGGCCTTTTCTTGTTCAATCTATTCATCCTAAGGATCACTCTCAGTGGTTTCACTTATATATATTGAGAGTGATGTCTCATATTCACCTTCTTATTCTCCTTCATCTAAGGGTAATTTTTTAGTTCCTCATCACTATCCAATACATCTAGGGGTTCTATTATTCTAGAAATCTTCCTTCCATTAAAGTATTCCTTTAATCCATAATTAGGTGACTCTTGGATAAGTACACACTATGGTGAGGTCAGAGGAGTCATGGGTTTCCTTTTGTATATAATAAGCTCCATGGTGGGGGTATAATTTTGTATGGAGGGAAGTAGAGTAACAACTGATGAAACAAGTGTGATACTATTAGAGATGAAGGGATGGTGGATGGATGTAAACCAATAGCTAAAGTAAAGAAGAAAGGAAGAGGAAATTATTGTACTATGGTGAGTGAAGGAAATGGAACCATAGATAAGGCTCCACCAATCCCCATAGTAGTGGTTGCTTCATAAATTAGAGGAGAAAGTGGGAGAGGAAAATTGACTGAGGAGAGGAAGGAAAGAAGATGAACTAATTAAACTGTGGTAAGTAGAGGAAAAAATAACATTGGTCAAACTCCACCACTATGAATGGAATTTGTGGTACATTTTTCTATAGAGGGTGAAGAAAGCATCATTACCACTATAGTAGTTACTATATGATGGAAATGGAGGATGGTGAGGAATAAGGAAATGTTTGATGGAGTGCTCTATCTTGTGTTCCCATTTGTGAAAGGGCCCCATTAGGAGGATCCAAAACCTAGTGCTCATTTTTAATATTATTGGCATATTCTTTGGTGGTTTTAATATTATATTATATGTGCCTAGCCACAACCATTGACATGGTGACATTCTTCACCATGGCATGGACCTATATATCATTCATGCCATTCATAAACACCTCATCATGCCAAGTGTGGATGTAACCATAGTCAATATTTACCCTTCCTCTGAGTCTCTTAAGGTGTTTCCTCACATTCTCACTAGGGTTCCATTCTTTTTAATGTTCCCACTTTCCATCATAATATGTTTGGGTTTTCCCCACCAATTGAAAGTGTTCTAATTTGGTGTATTGAATCCTCTCAATACTAAGGAGAATTGGGTGGATAGTTACTCACCTCCTATTTATTAATTAAACATCCATTGAGTCAACCAATTGGGTAGAAATTTTTTTCTATAACTTTATCTAAGACCAACCTAAGTAGATACATAGGGTAGGATATAGTGCCCTCTATCCTGATTATGGTGTAGTCTAGATAGAGCCAATAATCTCCCATCTTGCCTATGTTCTTCTTAATTTGATTTGAGATCATGGGCATATATTTTCCATAGATGGCCTAGTATACCATTGGGTAGAAGGTCTTAGTAATCTTGGTCATGTTCCTCATGAACCTATAAATGTGTAGAGTGTTGAACCTTTCACATATCCTATTCATAAGGTACTCTTTGGAAGGATCCCAAGGGTCATTTAAAGATGCATGGATGGTTCCAATTATAGCATCCACAACCTAATACATCATATAGAAGTTATGATATGGGGAGTTATTCAGATTGGTTATTATGTTGATGATGTTTGAATTGATGATTTCCCCTATAGAAATTATCCTTTTGGAAGTGAGACTAAGGATGTGTAAGGGCATCCACACCTCACTAACATAAATCATTTTTGGGAAATTATAGAATATATTTAATAGGGTGATAGTAATTCTAACTCCAAGTCAAAAAGTGGCTATTGGGATAGCAAACACAAGGCCTCTGATTACAAAATTACTAGGGTCATGGGCCCATTAGTGTAAGTTGGTAGCTACATTATTTGCACCTGTCTAGTTATTCACTAGAGTTTGGTTGTATACCGTCTTAGGGGTAGGTATCCTATAGTACCTTTCAAATGCTCTATCACTAAGGTGGGCCACTAGTGTATTATTTTGGCAAAAGAGTAAGATTTTTCCATAAATCTTACTATTTGTAGATAAATCAAATAATAATTTAATATAGGTAATTACATTGTGTTTAGATGATGTGTTATGCAGACCCACTATCTTGATTCGAAAAATTTCATATTGGTACCTTTGTGAGAATGTAGAGAGTTGGTCTTTGATACTATAAGGTTTGTCTATGTCAAATTCTTTCCAAATCAAATATAAGTGCTTGAAATCATGTTTAAGGGTGGTGTAATCACTTAGATACACCCTATGATAAGACTTTTTATAGGCCTCTAATCCAAGTGGAAAAATTGGGATGTCTCACTTCATGTGGGTGAGCAAACTTGTGAGATGAACCTCTATATTAGGGGATAGTTCCCCTTGATGCATCATGTGAGCTCATGTTCCTACTACTACCACTTTAGGGGTGAAAAATGGTTGATAATAACATAAATCAAACCTAATATATAGAGGTGATATAATATATTAGTTTTATAACTTTCAACCACTTGCATTTCACACTTAGGATCAAGAAACCGACTAAAACATACACTTTCTCAAATCTATGTCTTCTTGCATCAATATTACATTATGAGGTTCTAAATGATGTATAAGGTTATGAGGAATATAAAAGAGGTATTATATGAATCTAATGAATATAATACTCACTTCAACCATGAACATATCTTGAAAACTTCCCATGCCCTACAAGAAGAGACTAAAAATAGGTGAAAGAATGGAGTATAATGCTAAGGAATCCACAGTCTTCACTATGTAGATTCAACATTAAATTAGATAAAACTATGAATATTAATGAGAGAGTTAAAAACTTAGTCATTTAATTGACAAAAAATGTTTAAAATTGAGAAAGGATTCACCATACTCATGTGGAGCATCCATACAATGCCAAAATGGCCAACTCTTATAGAGTTTGAGAGAAGGAGAGAGAGAGAGAGAGAGAGAGAGAGAGAGAGAGAGAGAGAGAGAGAGAGAGAGAGAGAGAGAGAGAGAGAGAGAGAGAGAGAGAAGTCCAAGGGTCACTTGGACATGTTTCACTAAGTTTAAATCAGTTAAATTTTCATGTATAGGATATATGAGGTGATACATTCAAATTTAGGAGGTACACTTCTCAATTATAGATCACAAGGAAGATGAAAAGTGGCATAAAACTACCAATTTTGCATTAAAAACTACCTACTTGAGTTGCCTTCCAAAAATCCTCTTTTATCTATAAAACCTAATTTTTTATGGTTGTTGATGATAGGAAGGGTTAAAATAAACATAATAAATTCATTGGTATGGTCTCTAATCATTCTTATTGTTGTGGGCATACACAAGCATCTTAGGTAGTTTTGAAAAAGCTCATTCTCATGCACCCTCACCACTTGAAACTCCAAACTTTCCAAATATACAAAAAAATTAATAAAAAATGGGTAATGAAACATTTAATGTAATTTAAAATCATCAATTTTAATAATAATTCTTTAAAAATCTCCCTTAATCACTTTTCACCACTTTACCCCAAAGCTCATAGTTTGGCTCACTGGAGTGGCCAAAAGTGAAGGCCTATTTGGGAAAATTAAAAAAAAAATTAGGAGCTGAAGTGAATTTTTTTAGATATCTCAATTTTATATCTTCCCCTCAAAATTTATTTCACCTTATAACTCCTACAATTTGTACACCATCAAAAATGATGAAAACAAGCTCTTTTGTTCCCTGTTCTTTATGTATTTATACAATAAATACACATTTATAGTACCCTAAGAATGTCCTATAATAATTTTATTTTATACCCTTGGTCTAATTCACCAATTTTATTGTACTTATGGCTTGATTTCCACCATTGAGTTTGTCTAAGACTTTTAGCAAGGTTTAAGAGGTTTTTAGGTCTTAAGGATTGCTCATAAAATTATGACATTGAAAACTCCTTAGAATTTAAATTTTTTCACCTAAAGACCTCCTTAAATTTTCATAAAATAATTCATGTCCCATTCAAGATTTTATGGAAGATACAAGCAAAAGAAAGTGACCCTCGAATAGGATTTTTGCATTCTATGAGGGTTCTAGCACATCTGAGGTTCAAACTAGCCTCTCCTGGTGTTTCCATTCCAAAAAAAATCACAAAAACCTATTAAATTGATACATTAACATTTATAATTACCTTTTATTGCTTAACAAGTAGCCAAATTGGAATTTTTCCCTGCTTTGATAGAAGGACCATACCTTGCCAAGCAGCTTGTCTGCCCCTCGTGAACCAATAGATGATATTATTATTTTTAAATGTAATAATATAGTGTTAAGTAATATTATTTATCCCTAAAAACATAAATAAAATAATTTTAATTCCATAGGAAGTGTGTAATTTGAGTTGACACCTTATTTGGGGTTGGGAAAGCATGTTTTCCCACTAGACGTTCATGCAAAGCTCCTTATATGGACCAAAATATTGATATAAAGAAATTATAGTTTGTATTTTTAGGTTTCCCTAGGTTTATCCTAGATTTATATATCTCCTTTAGTGTTCAAACTTATTTCAATTCTCTTATTAGCAAAATTTCCCTATACTGGTCTTTTTCTTGCATGCATGGACTAAGGTAGGTCTAAGACAAAATAGTGAGTATCAGGTTTATTCATCAATAAAAATTGAATATTTTTGGATCTATATGAGGTAATTATAGTCATTTTTACCAAATTTTTTAATTATAATCCAAGTCTAGGTAACCGAACTAACTCAATCTTCCCAAAAAAGGCCATTAAACCCTATTTTTTGCATGTTCTTATGCAAATATCCATGTGGCTAATTATATTTTTCCATTACTATGCAAAAATACCATTAAATTTTTTTATTTATCCTTATTAAAATATAATGGAGCTTTATAATTCCTTATTAATCTTTCTTGCTATTGAGGGTCACAACCTACCTCTTGGAATAAGGCCCTTTTACCCAACTATATGGATTGGGACAACTCTGCTTCAGTAAAAAGGTGTTTGGATTAATTTTGTATGATATTTGGAATTTAATTAACTTAAATTTATTTCATTTTACCTTCATATCACATTATATACCATCTAGTTTCTTTCTAGTGTATCAAACCCTCATGAACTCTTCCTTTGTTCATGCCCCTGTTTGATTGTGACAGTGTGCAGGGGATCCTCTCTTCAATGTTTTCCTACTATCATGTTTGAAATGGATCATAGCCTTATGTAACCTTATTTACAAATTTTTCTCATGTGAAAATTTTATTTTTTTACTTCAAAATTATTATAAGCCTTCAATTCATGTCAATTGTCCACTGTCTCTCTTGATTGAGATAGTCACTTCTTGCTTGGCTATAGGTGCTCAAGGCAAGTCTTTGAATCCAAATTACATTAAAATACATTTTAATTATTATAATATTTAAATTTTCTCTCATTCACTTAAATTTTAAATTTTCCTCAAAACCCTCCCGACTAGTGACTGAAACCAACTTCCAAGTAGGTTGGTTATGTATGCATGTTTTGCTTGACTGTAGGTGGTTTCTTAGTCCATTTGAAGCTTGTTTGGGAGTATATAGAATATTTTATATTGAAATTAAATATTTTTAACTCATAATAGGATTTATATTACTTTTAGGACACTTTAATTCCATAATTTGTGCCATTTAATTAAATGTTTCCTTCACTGCTCTGTGTACCCTATCTCAGTCTAGCTTCTAGGTGAGTTTTAGGGTGATTTGGGGCCTAATGGAAGGAGTTATGTCCCTATAATTTTTATTTTTTTATATTAAACAAAATTAATTTGATTATCCTTATAATCCACTTTAAAAAAAGGAAAACCCAACCAAATTTAAACCTCTACCCTCATTGCCCGCTCTCCCCTATTTTACAGACAAGGTATGACCTTTGAGGTCATTTCAAATGTCATCATCACCCCATTTTATCTAAATAATTAGGAATTATATTTAAATAATTTTTTGAATGTTTCCCATATTTATACAATTCCTAAGACCTTCACACATAGTGAAAACACCAAAACTCTCTTAGAATCCTATAGATATGACTGCTTGCTTTAAGTGTTTTTTTGCCATTTTGGAGAAGCTCAAAACCTATCTTCCACTTAGATTCTATCTCTAAAATTTGACATAGTTGTAATAATTACATATGGTTATATGTTAAAGGAAATTAAAATGGATATATTATCATTAATCACTTTAAATATTAACTCAAAAAAACCATAGGACATCTATTTTCTATATTTGGGAACTGGGAGCCCAAAAGTGGAAATGGTTTCTTTTGGAGTGATGTTTGCTTTTATAACATATTGGACCTTTAGGATATGAAAAACATGAATCTTTGGGTTGGTATAAATTTACATGGGCTCCACCATTTTTTTCACTTCTTTCTCACTTCTATACACCTCTTATGATATAGTTACAAACCTGACTGAAGTTGGTAGGGTAGTAACCAATGGTAATGTGAGAAATTTTACCTTGGAAGGGTAATAATTGAAATTTACATTAGATTGAAAAATTAAAATATTCATTATTCATGAAAATAAATCATATAAATGCCATCATAGAGCTCTTTTGATGTTTGGAACACAAAACTTGCACTCAAATTTGAAACTCTCATGAAACTACCACCATTTTGCCAATTCTTTCAAAGACAAAGAGATGAAGTGTTATAAATTTAAAAAATAATAATATAGAATTATTACATCCTAAAAATGCATTATTAAGATCACTCATCTCCAAGGATCACTAAAAACCCAAAATAGATACATGATTCTACCCCTCTTGGATGTAATTCTACAAAAAGTTGCTTGGATTGTTAGCAATTTTAATAAAAAAGGAGGCACCAAAAACAATATCCTATTATGAAAATTAATTAAAATTAGATTAAAACCCACCTATATAATCACCCCCTCTAACTCTACCTATACCTTCCATACCAAGTGTTTGAAGTTGGGCCTTTTTTTATGCCAAAAGGAGAAAATGAAAAAATTAGTTACAAAAGAGATTTTTTGCATTCTCCTTCAATTAAAAACATGAAAATTAGTGTGGAAAGGTGAATATTTTCTCTTCCCATGTTTTTGGCTGATGAAGGACTTGGGAAGTCTATACAAGTGCCCAACAACTCCTCTTTTGAGGGGAAATTACTCTTTCTTGATTAATGTACAAATTTTCAATTAGGTATAGGTATTATAGACTCCTTAGGACACATGGAACTTGATATGACTATTTTAAACTTGAAAAATTACCATTAAATCTATACAAAGTATTAAATTCACCTAAAATGACCTATAAATGACTCAAAAATGATAAATAGACTTAGGGGACTAATAACCAGAGGTAGTATAACATGAAATGACATTAATTGACCCTTTAGACAACTTATAACATCTACTTAAACCCTGTATAGATCCATAAAAACCAAGTTTTTTTCCTATAGGTGCCCTATTTTGACTAAAAATTCAAAGTTGTTCAACAATTTGGTGACTCATGGGAGTAGTATGCCTATTATACTAACTAGACCAGTATCCTTATTAGTCCATTAGGTTTAGGAGTAATCTAAGGACAAAAAAATAAGGGGACTTTACCATTGACCAAGATAACTATTGACTACCTCAAACACACAAAATAAAATTACACACTCCAAAGAAAGACCAACACACACAAGACACACATGTGCTCAAAGCATTTAGGAAAAATAAAAGACAACTACTATATACAACTAAGAACTTGAGCATGTTTTCCCTCTATGATCAAAGGGAAATATTGATACTCTCATTTTCTTATAGAAATAAGGGCTGAACGAGGAATATAGCATCTTGAAATTTAGCATTGTTGCCTCCAACTCTTTTATGATGTTTGCCAACTTCATTAGCATGATCCTCCATGAGAACTAGGTAGATCTAAGTAAATTGATCAAGGAAAATAACTCTCCCTATTCCAAAATAGTCTCAAATTATTTGAATGGTCCTTCAACCATAGCCTCAAGTAATATTTCAACAAGGTATCCATTCTTATTTTCCATGATGTTCTCAACAAGACTAGGACTCTTTTCTATTGCAAGCTCTCCTAACTCATCAAGGAGTTTTGTAAACTCTTCCCACTCTTGGTCATTGTATTCAATATAAGGATTATCACTTACCTTGTTATGAACTTGATTTCCAACTTGGAAAAGTTATTTAAGCTCTTGAAAAATCTCTATTTATAGCTACCAATCATCCTTGTGCTCTTTATCTTGGTCACCTAATACCACTACCTCTTCAACCTTATATTATTCCTTCATAATATCATGCTCATGTGTATAGTTTTCTTCTTTCAATTCTTTCTTACCTCCTTCATGGGTATGAAAATATTTAGGTATGGAAGAAATATCTTATGCGTTATCTTCTAATTGATCAAGGAAAGATTTTATGATAATTTTTTCCTCATAATCAGCTATGAAGTCATCTTGTTCAGCCATGGGCTAAACTTGCTCTTGCTTATTTGATTCTACCAAGTGATTCTATTTAGGATATTCTTCTATAGGTCTATCAATACAAAAGTTAATAGGATGAGGAAAAAATGAATTTTTTTGTGGAGGTGGGAAATAGAGCTCAAAGTTAGATTAGGAATGAGGAGTGGGGTGTTCTTTGAGAAGCTCATGGGAAAGAGGAGGTAAACCTTGGGCTAAAACCAAATGATTCTCTTCCTTAAAATTAACTAGAACTCCATCCACATTAGGTATATATTTATAAATCTCTTTAATATGCATATATAGGGTGTATTTAGACATAGGATCTTTTTTTGGGTCTAAAGCTTCTATCACACCCTGACTAAGCAACCTCATCCTTGACTATAATTATTCAATCTACATTGATAGATTCTCTTGGAATAGTCTCTCTTGGAGATCATAGGTATCATCATGATGAGGAGTGGTATGAGAGGTTTGGTATGGAAGAGAATAGGTTTTTGGAGGAAGGGTGGGAGGGACTTGTAAATGTTTAATTTCATCTTCAACTTATACTTCCTTGACAATTCTTTTCTCTTCCTTTCCCCCTGATCCCACTAACTAATTCCAACTTAAGGTCTTAGGAATAAAAGTCTTCTCTTGATGTGGAGTAATAAAGGTTTGAATAAGATCAAATCCATTTTCATCTTCATCTATAACTTCATCTCCTTTGTTAAGATTTGGTTCCTCCTTCTTTCCCCATGATTCCATAATTTGACTCTAGCTTGAGACCTTTGGACTAGAACTCTCCTTTTGAGGTGATGGAGAAGCAATGTGAGAGGGAAATGAAGGATTGAGATCAAATTATTTTAATAAAAAAATGGAATATTTCAAATGCATATTTTCAAGTTTAATATACCTATCAAGATGGGTCTCAAACACAAGGTTTCTTGTTCCAACTTTCTCCTCTAACTAGTTTGAAGAAGGGAGGCTTTGATAGACTTGGTTTGGCTCATGAGTAGGAGTCATATATAGTTGATATGACACTTTTGTAGGTGAATATAAGTACTGATGGGTTTGTTAAGATTTACTTTCATGAGTTCCTAATCTATCCTCTAAATAAGACACTAGGCCACTCACATTTAGCATCCCATTTGTGAGCCTTTGCCAATTGGCTCTCTCAATAGGTGCCCACTCCCTCTTGACTAACTCTAATGCATTTATCACTTGGTGTATATAATTAATATAAATAATTTTACCATATCCCCTTTGATTACCAATATATATCATATATTTTTCATATCCCAAAAGAGTTTGTTTGAAGGTGTAAATGGTCTGATTGGAGAAAGGACTAAGTTGACTAGGAACAAGACATTGAGAACGCTGATTATAGGGCTGATACAACTCATGAAAAGGCTACATAAGTTCATATTTGAATTGAGAAGGATCATATTATTCTTGATATGGATCAAAGTAATGTTTTTAAGGATCAAAATCAAGTTGACTAAGTACTTTCTTACTTTGAAGGGGAAGAGGCAAAGCTTGTAGTGTTTCACACACTTTTAGAGGGCAAAAATCAACATCAAGACCAACTTTGAAAGCTTCATTTGAAGCCAAGACATAGGAAAAATTATGAACCACTTTTAAATGGAATACTTGGCCTCTAAACCATCTGATTCATCTTTGGAGTCACCATTGGTGCTTAGAAAAGTGCCTCCCAAGGCTGATGTATTAAAGGATAACACCAAAAATACTCCAACTCTTGGAACAAGAGTCCCATCAAGAATGCCAAAAACTATTGTCACTTTGATGGACCCTATGAGAATATGTTTTCTATGCCTCTGATACAAGTGGAAAATGGGGAAATCTCATTTGTTGTGGGTGAGAAATCTTGTGAGATGAACTTCTAGATTAGGGGATAGCTCCCCTTGATGCATCATTTGAGCTCATGTTCTTATTACTAACACTTTTAGGGTCAAAAATAGTTAATAATAACATAAAGAAAACCTAAGCTACAAAATAGATATAATAGATCAATTTGATAACTTCCAACCAATTTCATTTCATACTTAGAATCAAGAAACCAACTAAAACATACACTCTTTCAAATGTATGTCTTCTTGCATCAATATTACATTATGAGGTTCTAGATGATGTGTAAGGTTAGGAGGACTATACAATAGGTCTTGGATGACTCTAATGAATAGACTACTCACTTCAACCGTGAATATCTCTTGAAAACTTCACATGCCCTGCAAGAAGAGACTAAAAGTAAGTGAAAGCATGAATTATAATTCTAAGGAATCCATAGTCTTCACTAAGCAAATTAAACATTCAAGTAGAAAACATTATGAATAGTCATGAGAGAGGTAAACACTTGGTCATTTTATTGATAAAAAATGTTTACAATTGAGTTATGGCTTTATCATACTCAGGTGGAGCATCCATACAATGCTAAAATGGCCAACTCTTATAGAGTTTGAGAGAAGGAGAGAGAGATAAAAAAGTCCAAGAGTCACTTGGACATGTGTTACCATGTGGAAATTAGTTAAATTTTCATGTAGATGATATATGAGGTGAGCTATGCCTAGTCAAGAGGTAAACTTGTCAATTATAGATCATAAGGAAGATGAAAAGAGGGATAAAACTACCAATTTTGCATAAGAAACTACCTACTTGAGTTGCCTTCCAAAAATCCTCTTTTATTTGTAAAAACTAAAGTATGATGGTTATTCAGGATAGGAAGGGTTACAAGCAACATCATCCATGTAGTTTTTTGGTCTCTAATCATTCCTATTGTTATGGACATGCACAATCATCTCACGTAGTTTTAAAAAAGCTCATTCTCATGCACCGTCACCACTTAGCACTCCAAACCTTCAAAATATGAAAAAAAATCATAAAAAATGGGGAATGACACATTTAAAGGACTTCCAAATCATAAATTTCAAGAATAAGCCTTTAAAAATCTCCCTTAATCACTTTTCACCACTTTACCCCAAATCTCACTATTTGGTTCACTAGAATGTCCAAAAGTGAAGGCTTGTTTGGGAAAATTAGAATAATTTTAGTCAATTAAAGTGAATTTTTTAAGTTTTCTAGAGTATATATCTTCCCCTCAAAATTTATTTCACTTTCTAAATCCTTCTACAATTTATACACCATCAAAAATGGTGAAAATAAGCTCTTTTCTCCCTTGTTCTTTATAGATCCATACAAAAACTACACATTTATAGAACCTTGATAATTTCCTCTAAAAATTTTATTTTATACCCTAGGTCAAATTCACCCATTTTATTTCACTTATGGCTTGATTTCCACCTTCAAGTCTGCCTAAGGGTTTTAAAAGGGTTTAAGAGGTTTTTAGATCTTAGGGATTATTCATAAAATTGTGAGATTCAAAACTCATTAGAGTTTAAATTTTTTCACCTAAATTACCTCATTCAACTATCCTAAAATCCTTTATGTCCCATGAAATAGTTTGGAGAAGATACAAACAAAAGAAAGTGACCCTTGAATAGGATTCCTGCATTTTGTGAGGGTTCTAGCACATCTAGGATTCAAATTGTCCTCTCCTAGTGTTTACATGCCAAAAAAAAGCACACATACCTCTTAAATTTATCGATGAACATGTATAATTATCTTGGAGTCTTACCAAGAAGCCAAATTGGAAGTTGTCCCTGCTTTGGGAGAAGGACCATGCCTTGCCAAGTAGCTTGTCTGCCCCTTGTGAACCAATAGATGATATTATTATATTTAAATGGAATAATATAGTGTTAACTAATCCTATTTTACCATTAAAACATCAATAAAATAATTATAAGTCCTTGGGAATTGTGTAATTTGGGTTGACACCTTGTTTTGGGTTGGGAAAGCATGTTTTCCCACTAGACCTTCATGCAAAGCTCCTTGTGTGGACCAAATAATTGATATCCAGACCTTCTAGATTATTTTTTTAATGTTCCCATAGATTATTAAAAGTTTTATATGTCTCATTTAGTGTTCAAACTTAGTGAAAGTCTCTTATTATCAAGATTTCCCAAAACTAATCTTTATCCTATATGCATGGACGGAGGTAGGTCTGAGACAAAACAATGAGTATCAAGCATATTCCTCAATGAAATTTGAATATTTTTTGAACTATATGACTTCATGATAGTAATTTTTACCAATTTTTTTATTATATTCTAAGTCTAGGTAACCAAACTAACTCAATCTTCTTAAAAAAGGCCATAAAAACCCTATTTTTTTTACATGTTCTTGTGAAAATATCCATGTGGCTAATTATCTTATGTCATTCCTATGAAAAAATAACATTAAATCATTTTAATAATCATTATTCAAATCTCATGTATATTTATAAGTCCTTATGAATCTTTCTTGCTATTGAGGGTTACAACCTACCTCTTCGAATAAGGCCCTTTTACCCAACTCTATGGACTTAGACAACTTTACCTGGGTGAAAAGGTGTTTAGATGGATTTTTCATGATATTATTAATGTAATTACATTAAATTTATGTCACTTTACCTTCATATCACATTATATACCATATAATTTCTTTCTAGGGTATCAAAACCTCATGAACTCCTCCTTTGCTCATGCCCCTGTTTGACTGTGATAGTGGGTAGGGGATCCTCTTCAATTTTTTCCTACTATCATGTTGGAAAAGGATCATAGTATTATGTAACCTAATTTAAAACTTTTTATCATGTGCCAATTTTATTTTTTCACCTAAAACTTATTCTAATCCTCTTATGCTTATCAATTATCCACTGTCTCTCTTGACTGAGACAATCACTTCTTTCTTGGTTGTAGGTGCTCATGGCAAGTATTTGACTCCAAAGTCCATGAAAATAAATTTTAATTCCTTATTATCATATTTAAACTCATTCAATTACATGTTTCAATTTTCCTTAAAATCCTCCCTACTATTGACTGAAACTAACTTCCAAGTAGGTTGGTTGTGTATGCATGGTTTGCTTGACTGTAGGTGGGTTTTTAGGCCATTTTAAGCTTGTTTTGGAGAATATAGAGTATTTTATATTAAAATTAAATATTTGTTACTCATAATAGGATTTAAATTCCTTTTAAGACCATCTAATGCCATTATTTGTGCCATTCAATGAAATTTTACCTTTACTACCCTATGTACCCTATCTTAGTCAAGCTTGTGGGTGAGTTTTAGGGTGATTTAGGACCTAAAGGAAGGAGTTAGGTCCCTCTCATTCTTTATTTAGTTGCTAGTAAACAAAATTACTATAATTATCCTTTTAAGTCACTTCAAATAAAGGAAAACATAACCAAATTGAAACCTCTACCTTCACTACCCTCTCTCCCCTATTATATAGACAGTGTATATGACCTTCAAAGGTCATTTCAAATGTCATGATCACCCCATTATATATAACTACTAAATAATTTTATTTGAATAATTTGGAAATGTTTCACACCTTTATACAAGGCCTAGGACCTTCACACATCATTTAAACACAAAAAATCTCTTAGAATCATATAGATATGACTACTTGCTTTCAATACTTTTTTGCCATTTTGGAGGAGCTCAAAACCTATCTTCCACTTAGATTCTATCTCTCAAATTTGACATAGTTAGACACGATATATAGGGATAAAAGTTTAAGGAAATGAAAATGGAGAGAGTATCATTCATCACTAAAAATATTAACTCAAAAAATCCATAGGACCTTTATTTTCTACATTTAGGGACTGGGAGCCCAAAAGTAAAAATGGTTCCTTTTGGAGTGATGTTTACTTGTATAACATATTGGACATTTAAGATATGAAAAACATGACTCTTGGGGTTTTTATAACTTGACATGGAATCTACCATGTTTTTCACCTTTCTCTCACCTCCATACAACTCTCATTAAATAGGTATAAACCTGACTAAAGTTGGTAGGGCAGAAACAATGGTAATGTGAGAAAATTTACTTTAGAAGGATATTAATTGAAATTTAAATTATATGGAAACATCAAATGAATAATTATGAATGAAAATCGATCATATCATTACCATCATAGAGCTCCTTGGATTTTTGGAACACAAAACATGCACTCAACTTTGAAACTCTCATGAAACTAGCACCTTTTTGCCAACTCTTTCAAAGACAAAGAGGTGAAGTGTTAGAAATTGAAAAAATTATGAATAGAGACTTATTCCATCCTAAAAACACATTATCAATCTCACTCAACTCCAAGAATCACTAAAACCCCAAAATAGATGCATGATTCTACCCCTCTTGGATGTAATTCTAGAAAAGGTTGCTTGGATTGTTAGTTATTATTCATAAAGGATGAGACTAAAAAACACAAAATAATATTATTAAAATTAATTAAATTGATATTAAAATGAACTTGTAGAATCACTCCCTCCAACTCTGCCTATACCTTCTTTACCAAGTGTTTGAAGTCGAGCCTTTTTTGTATGCCAAAAGGAGAAAATGAAAAAATGAGTTTCAAAAGATATTTTTTGAATTATCCTTCAATTTAAAACATTAAAATTAGTTTTTTAATGTGAATAGTTTATATTCCCACGTTTTTGGCTTATGATGGACTAGGGAAATTTGTATAAGTGCCCAATAACTCCTCTTTTTACAGAAAATTGCTCTTTCTTGATCAACCTACAAAATTTCAGTTAGGTACAAGCACTATATAGTATTTAGGAAACATGGAAAGTGATATGACTATTTTACACTTGCACACTTCCCAATAATATTTAAAAATCATTAAATGCACCTAAAATGACCTCTAAATGACCCAAAAATGATAAATAAACTTAGGGGACTAATAACCAAAGGTATTATAACATGAAATTACATTAATTAACTCTTTATAAACCTTATAATATCTATTTAAACCCCATATATACCCAAAAAACAATTTTTTTGCTTATAAGTGCCCCAGTTTAACTAGAAGTCAAACTTGGTCAACAGGTAGCTTCATCAAACACTATGTTAGTATATTGTTTTATTCCTATAATTGAACATGTAGGTGGGGGAGGTAAAATTTAAGATTAATAGTCCATGATTATACAAATATTAAACTTATCATTTGTGAGGGTTCAAACATGGGCTTTCAATTTGTTAGTTTGATGGAAATATTAGTGTAATTAGCTCTACAAATTGCATATATTGCCTTTAGATTCACTTAATTGAATGTATGACTAGTCAATTAATGTGAATTAATGGTGTCAATAGATTTGGCTCCTTGATTTTATATTTTATATTTTAATTTCACCTAAATCATGGGATGGTAAAACTTTGATCATGTCAGACTCATAGGATGGTGACACTTTGATCATGTCAGACTCACGAGATGGTGCCACTTTATAGGATCGCAATGAGTGACTTACCCAAAAGATTTCATACAATGCCTTTCATTGAGTTAATCTATGGATGATTAGTATGATGACATTTAACATGATCTCACTTTCCCACTTGGCTAAGGATTTCATACATTAAGTTCAATCTATTAGTCTCTAGGTAAATGGGATAGAGACAATTAGAATAATCTTAGAGAGTCACTTGGTAAACTTGTAATATTTTTCAAGTGTTGAAATGTCATGAGTGTTTGGGTACATGCCACATGTCCTTAATTATTGAAAAATGAAAACTTAAGATTAATACCACTGGTACCCTTGAAAGTATTATAAGGCCATTCACAGTATCACCTAGTACTACCTTCAAACAAACCTTGAAGGGCCTTATAAAACCTTTAAGTTTACCTTTACACATGTTTGAAATGTATCTCCTAGGAGATACCTTCAAACTCTTGGGTTCACCATAGAGGTTCAAATCACAAACATGATCCCAAAATATAATAATCTAATCATTTTTCATATTTTTTCTCAAAATCAACATTAGTCAATATCATTTTATATACTAATAAAATACATGGTTGAATATTAACTTAAATAGATATTTTTCTCTACGCAACTATTATACTCTTATGCATGGTTTAAATGTATCTCCTAGGAGATACCTTCAAATTAGGATGAAATGAGGATTGAAGTATGAATTATATGATATTAAAATCTATTATTTTTTTATTGACATAAACAATGTCATTAAAAAATAGAGTTATACATTACATTTTTAACATTTTTAGGTTTTAACATATCTCCATGCTTATGTTATGGTATAAATATAGCTTTATCTCTTATATATGGGTATAAATTGGACTAATTTTATAAATAACCTGATTAGTAACTTTTCTCATGTCTTTTGCAAATGTCGAGGCTAAAAAATCATACATCAAATTCTTTCTAATGTGGAGACTATGTTTCTCTAATAAATAATTGTAAGGTCATTGGTGAAGGAAGAATACACAAGGTTTACAGTCTAGATGTTGAATCTATAGAATCCATAATCTCACTTCCACATGCCACAATGAGGAAATACCTATTGAATGTGTAAGTGTTAATGTGTCTAAAGATTTTGATCCATCTCTACCACTTCCATTTCCTATAGCTTTTGTGGATAATTTAGGGGATGTAATTGATATTTTTACTATATAGAACACAATAATGATGCAACACATCACAACAAAGTTTTCTATAGACAATGACATGGAAGAAAAACAAAATAATCTTTGTTTAGTTATGCATATATAACCATTACAATAATAAAACTCATGCTTGGATTAATTGGTTTGATATATCGATGATACTACCACATTTCATAGCCTAAGAAAAAAAATCTTGGGAAAAGGGTACATTTGTTTCACAAATGTATAACTCTTAAAAATGATGAAAATTTTATTTTTGGTTATGTTTAATTTACATAACCAAGAAGATTTTTTGGTTGCATTCCTATCCTAATGTTAGAAAATGAATCAAGAATTTACATAAGGCATGTTCTAAAACATTATGAGACTTGAAGTATCGAGGTAATTAAAACATATATCATTAGATGCCCTTCTAAGAAGATAGTGGAAAATGAATGTAGAGCAATCAATTTACCATACATGACACCAAAGGAGAAATAAATGGAAATGTTTGGGACATAGTGGATAATGAATTCACTCCTTACCTGACATTCTTAGTGTAATGGCATCCAAAAAAATTAACTCATGCCTATAACTAATCGGTCTAAAAAATAAATTAGCCAAACACTTCACTCAACCAAGTGGAGTTTGATGAAAGCATGGATAGTGAGATTAAAATAATGTATGTAGATAAATGTTGTACCAAAAAATGTTTTTAGTTGGTATTTTCATTTGAGATGCTAAAATATGTAAGGATAAAGTTGATTGATTCTACTGCAATAGATAGGAGGCAATATGTCTTGGATGCCCTTTCTACTGGTTTGTTTAAGAAAAATAAAAATAAAACTACCATTGATTTTTAGGGTATAGAGATATGTTTGAAATCTTGGATTAAAATATATGGATTGAAGAGAACTATCTTTTTTGACATTCAAAATTTTCACAAAAATGGGGAATGAAATGCATTCCATGTAAGGAGGTTTTGAAAAAATCCATAAAAGAAGACAATGACAAGTTTATTGTACCAATTGGTGGATGATTTTGTAGATGTTTCTCCACAACTAATATACCATGTAGATATATATGATTCATTAGAAAATGTTTGAAATCTTCTATCATATTTCAATCAAGAATTTATGAGGTGCCACATCGATTCACAACTAGCAAATATGGAATATGATTCAATATTTGAGCCAAAATTCAATAACATATTGAGAAATGATTTTCATGATGTTATCATTACCACGTTTTATGACTTCTCTAGGTGTAAAACATGCATCTTGTTAACTCAACAAAAATGCTCTGGGTCCCTCTTTATAGATCAATAAGATTGTATCGATAAAGAATTCATGATGCACTCAAATTAGATACTTTTTACAAGACAAATATATTACAAACATAAATTAATGTCATATCAATACCCTAAATAATGCCTTAGTATCATTCATGAGAAAGTGGAACATCAAAAAACATTTGTTCAAAGGATAGTGACAAAAATAAAAGAAGTTATGGATAAAATAGTAGAGTTTTCAATGGTAGGGATTATAACACATGGTCATGGTATAGGAAGATATGGGCATTTATTTTACCTATTTTCTTGGAGGGTCTAACTTTACTATCACCTTATATAACAAGTGCTTCAAGGATGTGGAAACAAAAATCCCAGATGATTATGGATATTTACTATATAAAATTGGATATTCAAAATATCCATTATATGATTCACTTTTGTCTAATAACTTATACCCTGAATGTAATAAATATAGAGAAGAAGAAAAATCAATTAGTAACTTTAAGAAACTTCCTTCCACGCTATACCTTCAACTAGACAACTCTTATAAGGACAATAAGAACATGTACTTTCTTCCATTCATATTTATATTTAAAAAATTTCAAACCTTATATGGAAATAATACTACATTTACAAATTCATAAAATCATGTTTTTTTGTATAAGTTTATGTTTCAATATTTATCTCTCCTTATCTATAAAGGTGTTTTCCTTGATGTCAAGGTTGGATTTCTCCCTATAGGACATACCCATGAGGACATCGATGGCACATTTATAAATCTATCTAAATGTATAAAAAAGGAAAGATGTATGGAGTGTGGTAGAGATGATGTAAAATTATAGGACATGTGAAAATAAAAGAACTTCATTCCATATTTGATTGAAGAAGTAATGGATTTCAAAGACTATTTTAATAGTTACCAACTGAAGGAAATAAATGAAATAGTAGGCTTGACAAAAGGTAAATAATTTATTATATGCATGGATCAAGGTCAACCAATTATGCATTTTAAAAATTCTATAAGAGATAGAAATTGGTCCTCCCTCGATTACATTATGGGAAGCAAAAGAAAATGTTAAGCCAAATTTTTTAGAAGGCATTATGACAAAAATATTTTCAAAGACTTGAAAAATAGAGAAATGTTGCAAAATTGCATTGTTGAAGAAGTATCAAATAGAAGTAGAAAAAAGAGTGAAACAGAAATTAAATATAAATTAATTATGTACATAAAATCAATGAATCTGGTTTGACTAGAAATAGTAAGTGGAATGATCTAGCATATTACTTCAAAAACATCCAAAACATAGTGAAAGAAGACATGTTCCCTTCTGAAGTTGAATTTATAGGAGATTTTTGGCCTAGAACTCACTAGAACATAGCCCTACATAGATATCTACACAAAATGGTTCATGATAGTACCCTTGATTTTAGATTGGCATATATAGATACATATGTTTGTCTAAGAAGTAAAAGAACAAAAATTGCATTTGATCCATCTCAAGATTTTTAAATTAGAGATATGTTATTTGTTAGACTTGATGATTCTACAATAGTGGACTACACAGTATGTGTTTCTAGAGATAAAAGAAATATTAAGATACTATAACTAAACCGAGATATATAACAAAGGGTCAATATAGCTTGGTTCATCTAAGTTCATGTAGGGAAAAGAGATGTAGAAGAAGCAAAAATTTATTTAGGTTATTTGGACAAGAAATAGAAGCCAAACCCAACTAACATATCTTTACCATCCATACTCATGGAGAGTATCATCTGTGCTTGGAAAGCAAATAAAATTTGGAGAGGTCATGCACTTGTTCTCACTAATTTTTTGAAAGGCATTGTAATAGACTATTTGAATGCATCATCCCACTAGGCACTTTCAAAAATAGTGATAAAGGATTGGAAACTATTATTTTCTTTCGTGACATTGGCAAATTTGAAATGGTATTTCCTTAATTTTGGAATGAGAAATATGAATGTTTTTTTTTTCAAAATTTAGTTAATTTTTTTGGAATGTATAATTTTTTATTTATTTCTAAAGGCACTTTAATTTTTTTGGAATGTATAATTTTTTATTTATTTCTAAAGGCACTTCACATTTTGGGTCTTGGAAAATACACTTCAACATTTGAATTTTATATTTTCTACTACAACAATTTAATAACTGTGCATCTATTTAATATAATTTGACTTTTTTAATGTCCACTTCACATTTCAATGTTTCAAAATGGTCTTTGGATTTTGTATATTCTATATAAATAGATCACATATTGCAAATCATAAAAAACTCTTCAAATTTTTAGTTTTTCAAATTAAACTTCACATTTTGTATCCTTCAAAATGGTCTTCGACAAATGCTCTTCAAAATTAGCACATAATAATTTAAACTTTGTATTTTTGCATTTAAAAATACACTTTGGCATTCCCATGTTTGCAAAAATATCTTTGGGGTTTATGCCTAGGAATGTCCCACTTTCACATCAATATTTATTCTTAAGCATTTTCATATTAACAAATGGTCTTTAGATTTTTAGTTTTTCAAAATACACTTCAACCAAGCACCCAATATTGTGCCATGTGGCATAATCCCAATGACTTGACTACACATAAGGATGACTAGTCTAAACAAAAATACTAAACAATGTGACCACCCAATATTGAAACATGTATACAATCTTGGTAACTCAACTATGTGGGAGATTATATTACTAATATAATAATAAAACATAAAGGAGGTTTCTAGTACCTAAACACCCATGATCAACATGTTGTATGTACAAAAATATGAAATAAACTTTGATGATTGTGTGGATGTCACCTGATTCAGATTAAATAAATAGTTCACAATCCAATCAACTGCTAACACATGACATCCTAGTCATCCCAAGTGATTTAAATCACATATCACCCAAGTAATTGATTGATGTATGAATTATTTTTCCTTAATAAATAAACCTCCTAGACTTATTATATGTAAATTCATGTTCTATGAACTAGTTTGAATGATTGTATAAAATTTATTGAAGATATAGGAAAGACCATGAATCTTCTGACTATTTTGCACATTTAGATAGATGTGATTTATTTATAATAAGTTCAAATAATTTTTAATTATTTTATATTATTTTAAATATTTTGCATTTATTACAAATAGATTGGATAGATGTGATTTATTTGTAATAAGTCCAACTAATGTTTAATGAAGTCCAACATATTTATGATAGTTTTCAACTACTAATTATTTATGATAATTTTAAACAATTTATAATTATTAAAAATAAATTAGATAGATGTGATCTATTTATAATAAGTCTTAATTAATCTTGATATAATCTAATTTAATCTTGATACAATCCAATTTATTTTTGATAGTTTTCAAAAAATTGGACTCTTGATAAGTCCATATTATCTAAAATAGTCCTTTAATATTGGGTGATCGATGATAATGATATATTTTATTTTACCTTAGAAATAATATATATGAGGGGGTTAGATTAAAAATTATATATCCAAAAAAATCTACAATAATTTTTTTAAAGTTGAATAAGGATTTTATCAGGATTAATGATGAAACAACTATTTTTTTGGGTTTTTGACTAATGATGAGGCTAAAAATAAAAGGAAAACTAATTATATAATTAGGGATGATAATGGTAGTATATATAATGGTTTAGGGATATATGATGGGATTTATAAGGACTACATCACATAGGAGCCATAAGTCCAATCATCTATGTGCCATTTTTAACATTGCATTATCGTGTGCTTTGAAGAAGATCTGATATACTAAGATATTTAAAAAACATGTCTCAATTATTTTTACATGTCCTTAGCAAGGTCATAAGTGGGAGTAAGAATGGGTTGGGATATATATTGTTGGATAGAGTGGGCCTACCACCAATTTAGGTTACTTGTAGATAATAGTTATACACATGACACCAAAAACTAATTTTAATCATGTTACTTACCCAAGGAACCAAAAAAAATGTTTACATGAAATATAGAGAATGTAAGAAACAATGAAAAACTTGTTCCTACTCTAAATTGAATATAACCTAAAATTGAGATTATAAGGGAACAAAAACAATACCTATACTTACCAAACAAAGACATACCTTATTTAATGGATTTGATTGTTCTTGTGATGGATTATGATTTCTAAAATAACCATTCAAGATTTTGGCTACATGTACATATGAAGATTCATTGTTTGATAGTAAATACAATAATGTTTTTTCATATATTTTATTAGATGTCAATTTTTACAAATGATAGAATGAATGATGAATGGTTAATTTATAGAATGGTAGATGGGAGGATGAATGGCTGAGATTAACTTCATAATATTTTAAAAATTCAAGTTTGGATGAGATTTCATCAATGATTTAATTGATTTATTTTCTATTTTATCGAATATTTAATTAATTTAATTTTCATTTGATGGAAGAGTAAACTGATTAAGTGAGATTGGCTTGGATGAGTGGATTGAGTTTCCATTTTGATCAAGGATTTGAATGAGTGATGACATGTAGTCTGACATGGGTGATAATAATTAGTATTTTTTTATCTATTTATATTAAGTATGTGTGCATAAAATTATTTAATAAATAATTAACTAATTAATAATGATTAATTACCTAATTATTCATTGGGTGTAATTAGTGGAAATATAGGGGTTAATTAATTGACATGGTATAATTAATTAATTATGGTGGTGTTAATGTGAGATAGATAATATACAATGATGATAAAATTAGGATGGTGGGATTAATGTGTCCACATTTTCCCTTATTTAAAAAGATATTGAGACTAAAATAAATATCCTATTTTATAATAATATATAAAAAAATAAATGCAAGAGGATGCCTCTAGTGGCATGTTTGGTATGGATATTCCACCTTGAGATGGCATGTAGGGATGAAAGACATAGATATGCTCTTTAAATGATAAGAGTTGAAATGTTTGAAGTAGGTATAAATTAGAGGGGTTTGGGGGATTAATAAATAGAAGGTGGTATTATGAATAAATTAATGAATTTTAATAATGGATATTTAGTTAATGAATGTTTATCACTGTTGATGATGTGATGATAAATGTTTCTAAGCTTACACTAAATTATAAATGTTTGAGAAACTTGATATTTACTATAAAATATAATAGTATGTACCATGATATGGATAACCAGGATGACATTATTTTAATATGTATTAGTACTAACATAGACACAACAAATAATAAAACACAATTAATTAATAATAACATGAAATTAAGAAGAACAAAAAATAAAATATTGTGTTTTATCCCTTATCAATTTAAAAACCCTAATGTTGGGTGATTGATGATAATGATATCTTCAATTTACCCCAAGTAATGATATATGTAAGGAGGATATATTGAGTTTGATATATTCCTATAAATCTACAAATATTTATTGAATTTGGTCAAGGATTTTGACATGACTAAGGACAAGACAAATGGCTTTTTGGGTTTTTGACTTTTTATTTAGTTATTTTTGGATTTTTTGGGTTTCTGACTAATGATGAGGCTAAAAACAATGGTAACATTGGTTCTATAATTATATATGGTTGTATTATCATATTTAATGATTAATGGATTCAATATGGGATCTCTAAGGACTACATCACATAAGAACCATGTGTCATTCTTGACATTGCATTATAGCATGATCTAAATAAGCTATGATATACCAAGGCATTTATAAAACATTTCATAGACACTATTTTATGGATTATATAACAAATCATTATTGTACACTTGGAAAACACAAACCTTGGTTTTCTTTTTAGTTCTATACCTTTCCCATTTTTTGAAGTCTTGCATCCTCTCTATCTTGTGCTCCTTCACCTATCTCTTAGTCTAACTAGTCTTATGTTGATGACCCAAACTTTTTGTATTTCCAAAAATACATAGTATTTACTTATCTCATACCTCTTCAAGTCTTAAGTATATACATACTTTTTTTTTCTCTGGACATTAGCATCTAATAAAGAAACCTACATCAATGCTAGAATCCTGCTTTGACATAAGTATATAGTGTCCTAAAGTCATCTAAATTTCAATTGAAATATATCCAAATGGTTTTATTAAGTGATTTAATGTAATTTAATCCTAAAAATGGATCTATATAAATATAATATCAACCCTCATTCTTTCCTCACCTAGGAAAACCTAACATATACCAAAAAACTTATCAAAAACATTCAATAAAGCACTTGATAAATCAAATATTTATTATTTTTCCCTATTTTAATATCAATAATAGTAATAACACATACATAATTTTTAATTATTTAAAGGATAATCATAATATATTTATTTTCAAATTTATAATCTAGGTCACTATTGTACTTGTTTTTCATATATTACATGATTCACACACAAGCTAAAATATTAGGGAAAATTGCATCAGTTGAAGGCCCTATTTGGAGTATTAGATATGTATGTAGATATAATTTATATAGGGGTATATTGGGATCACTTTTAAACTATTTCCCACTAACCCATTTTCACCAAAGTCATTATGAAGGTGAATAACTAGTGTTTTGTAAATTCATGAAGAATGATAATCCATCACCCAAATCTAAATGCACTAGAGAAAAAGAAAATACAAAGCCATAAGAATCAAGTTGGTTGTGTCTTATTTTATTATATATTCCATATATAATCCTATGTCATACCTAAACACTAGTATCAATGTAACTATTCAAGTTTGATACAAGTGTCTTTGGATATAAAGGAACTCAAATCAAAATTTCACAAACTATTCTAGAATCATCTTCTAGTCTACTTTTTGATTGTTCTAGATCCATAACTATACCAACATTAAAAACAACTAAGTACATTACTTCTTTGTCATTTCTATATGCAACATTTTTTTAATTACCATTTATATCCTATCTAAGTTTAATAAATTCTTCATATGTTATATCTCAGTTTAACATCTAATTATCCCACTATAGAGAAAAATTATCACCCTTATACATTAGGATATATCTATCCCATTTAACCTTAATAAAACCCAATCTATATATCTTTAGGGTTAAAAATTTAGTGAACCCTATCTCTGTGAACCCTATCTCTGGGCATCATTTTTACCTAAGTGTACCATTTAGGATGTTTATTATGTAGTTTTTTTATAATATTTATGTTCTTTATCTCACTCATTATGAATGATATCGATTTATTTGATGATTATCATTATGAAACAATCCAAATTTATATTAAATAAAGGGTGAAAATTGATTAAACTTATATTCTTCAAAGTGTAAAAGCTTCAAATATAATATCTTTGAATGGTGATAGCTACGATCCCTCTAATCAAGTTCATGATCTCACATTTCAAGAGATGATTTGATCCATCTTAGGGAATATAAATATCCTTACCCATATTTCATACACCATCATCATATGATTTTGGCCTTTGATATTTTATAAAATATGGATATAAAGGCCAAGAGTTAGGCAAACATGAACAAGGTATAACCCACCATGTATCACTTAAATATAATAAAAATCAACAAGGCTTGGGATTTTTTTATAAAAATACATGATTCACCAATAATTAAATTCATTTATTAAGTCCCTTCATACAAATTCTACCATAAAAATGATTTCATATAACTAGTATGCTCTTTCATATGATCATCAAAAATTTTAAGGAAAAAATGATTGATTTGAAAGTTAGTGCACCAAATTATTCCAATGGTCCAATATATTCAAATTCTATATGAAAATCATCAAAATTCAAATATCCAATACCATTATCAACATATCCTAAATTTAGTGATCATGACTTGGACTTTTTATCCATGAGGATGATGATACTCATATGATTTGATTTTTAAAATGTGGTGGGTTGGAACCAATGATAACACCTATGAAAAAAACCATTTTTCCTATGGAATATATTATTTTTATGATGACCTATATTTGAGATATTCAAAAATAGGTTTCTATACTTCAAATGTAAAATTATTTTCATAATACTAATGTAAACATTACCTCATTTAAAAATCATCCTCTTACATAATGCATACTTGAATATCCTTATCCATAGTATTTTAAATTACCATTTACCTCTCTTTTTGAGACACAAGGATCCATTTTAACACATGATTAACTATGTATATTATTTTATTCACTGGGCAGAAGATGACAATCTATTGCTAAAAGCATTCAATATGAGCAATTTTTATGAGGCTGAAAATTGGTTCTATAGCCTATAAAAAGGTTCCTTAATCACTTTTCCACAAATATAAAATGCCTTCTTCATGGATTTCAATATACCTAAGTGTCCAAATTTTACATTAGAACATTTTCACAATTTTAAACAATGTGATGATTAATCCATTTTAGATTATATTATTCAATTCAAAAGTACATCATATGAGCTATCATTTAGACACTTATATTTTTAATTTCAATTTATTTTCATTAGATTTATTCTTTTTCCATTAAATGAAATAACAATTCATAAATTGTTTTGAGTCATTTACCCATCTATATATTGATGTGCATATATATGCTTCCTTCATAATTACTCTTTCAAAGGAACTTAACATAGCTCCATCCAAATATAAAAGTTTTATCCCTCACACAAAGGAAGGAGATAAATTACCTAAGGAGCATTATGAACAAAAACATAGTATTACTAATCTTTATATGACTAGTTTTCAAAATTTACTTAACATGGGGCCAATCCAAGGTCCATCTCCTATGCAATAATCCCAAAGTGAAAAAAAAAAAATCATCCATGCCAAGAATATGTAATAATTACCTTATTTATGGGTTGAGCTGATTTTTGGCATAACCATATTTATCCTACACAAGAAAAAACTACTTGTAATGTAAGACATTTACAACAAATTGGCTTTAATCTAAAAAAAATATAAAATAAATAAGGTTATAAATACTCCTTGGGAAACATAATAATACCAATTATTTATGGTCCTAAAGTTATTTAAACACAATTTTGGTTTATACCTTCTACATCTCCATATGAATTTACACTAGGAACTCTTTGTTTATACCAAATTCAATAAAAATTTGATCCAATTCAACAATGTATTTTTTTTTCATGAAGGAAAATTAATACATAATCTAAATGATAGCATTGCTTCTTCTACTACACATGTACAATGTGAGGAGGCACATGCTATGTACCTTTTTAAATTATCAAATCATGACGAAAATAATTTAAAAGATCCAAAGTAAGGTTTTTAGGCACTAAGTAGGGAGATACCTATCACCATCCATTAGATTAGATCATATGGTAGTCTCTTTGAGTATTCAAAAAATACCAAAAAAATAAAAAAAACATTTAAAAATACAAAATCACTTTTGATACCTACATATTATATTATATCCTTGGCATCTATGTGCTAATTCCATTTAATGGATGGCATAATAGTTACTTATACATACACATATGTGTCACACTTCTATTTGAAGTGCGATACATGCATACACAAATACATGATTAATTCCTATTTTGGAGGTTGTGTCTTCCTTTTACTCATGTCATTTGGACATTAGAGTCATCCACCTCTATGATGACAATACTTATAGGCTATATCAATCTATGATCACTTTAAATTATCAAGGTTTGATCTCATATATGTACTTATACATGCCTTTATCCATGATTATATATTACCTAAGGTACTTGATATGTTATGCACTTAACTTTTTTTTCTATGAAATTTGATCCATGGGATACTACTATATGTTTATGATGGTTTCTTATTCTTTCCCTTATGCACTTCCTTGAGTTTCATAACTTGATATCATCTTAGTTTATCAAATATTTGAATATACTCCTTTGTGTGTGGCCCATGTGCTTATGTGTGCCTTATTTGACATTTTATTATGTCATTGCTTGTTATATCTACATTTTTATATTTTTTGGAAACTTGGCTAAATCATGCCCCTTCAATTTTTTATCATTTTAACATGCCTCTTTTTTTAGTCTCCTTGGACCATTGCCTTTTGACTAGATTTTGATTATTCTTGTGTGTATGCTTAATTTGATTATTGAGATTGTATTTTTCATATATAGACATTTACACGATCTTTATCATGCATATTAAGAATTAATATTATAACATTGTCCTATTCACTTCAATGATACATTTACCTAAACATGTTCTTCTATATACTACATGGTTCCATTCACAAATTACATAGTTGTATTATCATTTTGAGGTGAGGTAAATACTAGTTTATTTTATTAATGTTGCCCAAAATTGTCATACATACCAAATTTTTTCCTAGATGGATTGTTAAATTATCCCAAATTATTCATTGAACCTTTTCCTTGATGAATAATCTATTTCTAGTCATGACTTAATGATGCAGTGCACTATCTTAGAAGGTCTTGGCATGGTGAACTAAACTCTCTCAAAAGCATATTGTAGTGGATGATATAATGGTGAAGGGAGGAGATAAGATTCATGTCCTTACTTTATGTTATTAACCTTCTTGTGAATATTTTATCAAAGTGTAGGGTAAGTTTGGAAACTCTAAGGGAAATGACTAAAAGTAGGGTTTACACTACAAGTACTGGATCAAGCCAATTTTCAAGGTTATTCACCATCCATTAGCAAACATGAAGTGGAAGGAAAACCAACAAAATTATTAGATCATTTATTTAAATATTAAATATGAAATAAGTACTTTTTTCCAAGACCTAAGTGGAAATTAGATATTTTTGTGTACTTTACAACTTTGTAAAGTTATAAAGTGTACTTATATCTCTACTTTCCTACCTACAAAGGCCCAAGTGAAAACTAAAGATTTATACACAATTTGAAAATTTACAAAGTTTTAAAGTGAAATTATATCTTTTATTTCCCACCCACCAAGACAAGTGGGAAATGGAAGGTTACACACATATTTAATAAATTCATGGTGAACCTAAGACACCCATACACACCACCAAGATGAAAAGTTGAAGGTATACCAAAGATAATTACAAGAATATTAGCATAAGAACTAGGATTAGTCCCTAAGAGACTTGGATGATTTTTGAAATACATTTACACCTCTTATTATACATTGAAATGCCAAAGATGGTGGTTGAAGCGCATTCATGGAGGATTAAAATATTTCTCCTCCTTCTCTTCCCTCATTCTATATTTTTTTTCTAATTTTAAGATATACTATAATTTTACAAGGAAAAAAATTATCAAAATTTGTAAGAAACAACCTTTGAATCAATAAGATCATATATTTTACCTATCTCTTTAACAACACTTTATGTTCTAGATAGTTTGTGCATGAATGCCTTGTGAAGAGGTCTTCTTAGTTGGTGTTTTTACTCTCTTTATTGCCATTTTTGTAGGTGGTTAAAGGTTTATTTATGTCTTAGTTTATGTTATTTAAATAATAGGTGGGGTTATAGTGTGATTTTTACCATTCCTCTATGCTTTACCCTTAGCTAGGATACCTTACTTGGAATCAATTATGCAAAACTAGCTAGTGTAAGATATTGTGTGAGTGAGATCTATTTGAGATACCATTATGGTGTTTTGGATAAATAAGAGTGAATTAAAATCTGGTGCACCACCTTTTTTATTATTTTATTCATTTTATGTAACTCTTCTATCACTTTCCTAAGCAAAATCAATAGTATTTTAGGTGATCAACCAATAGGAACCAACCTTCTCTGTAAGTTCAACCCCATCATAGGATACCCATAGCCTAGGATTGATACCATTGTGTGGTTAGGAGTGAGAGATCCTAAATAACCATCTCATAGGGTATACTTCACACTCTCTTTGATCGAGGTTGATGCTTATCTTAATTTATTTACAATAGTTGTAGCATCCACAATCATAACATTTGGTGACTCCAACAAACACTCAACCTTATGGTGATAAATAAATTCCTATATTTCATGCCAAAGATGAATACAAGGTCAGATTCAAGAGGTATTCATTTTGATTTTGTTGAATTACCTTTTAACTTAGGAAGAAGATTGAGGTTTGTTAGTACTCATCCATACTTGAGAAGCTTCCCTCCTAAGCCAATTTGAAATTCTACCTCTAATAGAAGTCTTTTAATAATAATTATTGATAGGGGGTTAATATTTATTTTAAAAATTCTTCACATAAAATTAACATTAATGAGCCATTTATACAAAAATATAATCAATCAAATCACAAACACCCATACATATCAACATGAAATACAAGAACACATCACATATGTGGGAAACCCTAAATGGGATGAAAAATCACTAATATTTTAAAATATACTATTATATTATAATTTAAAAACAAAATTTAGTTAAAAACCAATTCTACATTGAGCACTAAACCTAACTAGCCAATTACCTAAATGACTAGGCTTTAGCAAGAACCCACTTGAAAGGAGGCACCTACCCCCTATATGACTCAACACCAACTTAAAAATATAATTTATTTGCTCACCTTCATCATAATATGTTTCTAAAACAATATATGATGACCATTTATTCATCTCTTCACACTCTTATCCCTCTCAAACCACCTTTTAGGCCTCTTTGCTCAACTAGGTCTCTTCAAGACTGATTAGGTCATATGACCTCAAATTCCATATTCATACATCTTATATATTAATTATATTCCACACAATTTCTTATTATGTTATAAAATTCCTACTACTCAATTATCTTCTATCTCATTCACTTTTCTCATCATGTCACTAACTCACCAATTAGGCCTAAAAGGCCTTATTTTTATACAAGACTCTTACTCAAACACCTCTTGGTTAGACAAACACACATTCCCACTTATAATGGTAAAAAAATAGGACCTAATACACATTAAAATTAATAATTAATCATTACTTAAGTTGGCCATTACTCAAATAGACCAAATCCTTCTTTAAGTCTCATAAAGACCTAATTCCATTAGGCATACTTTAGGACATGTTACCTTATGAACCATTTAAGAAATATACACCTATATACATGGAAAAACATTTAAATAAAATCTTAAAATAATAATTATATAAAATAATTTGAGTACCATGAAACTTTTTATATCCAACCACCACTTGAAACACTCCATTAGCATTATTCACATTAGGCCTTTCAACACATAGAAAATTCTATCTTAAACAACTGAAGATAACACATCATTTAGACTAATAACCATGAAAATAAATAAATTATAAACAACCTACATGACCTCAAAAAAAACAAAATATTCATTATACACTTCAACTTATGTCATAGAGCCTTAAAAACATCTATGTAACTCACTCACTTAGAACAACCAATTTCCTTCAAAGGCTAGTCATGTTGACTTTGAACTCCAACACTTGTTTAGACAAATTAAAATAATTAAAATACATGAAATTATATTCTAACATCTACAAACCATATTTAAATATAAACATCATATGGTCTAGTGTAAACTATTCATCTTATAGACTAATTTATTGAACTAATTGCATACAGACCTTATTGAGTCAAACAAGCCATTTTTTGGCTTCATCATTTTCACCACTATATCTAACTTCCAAGATTTATAAAAATAATTAACAATACATTACATTCTCAAAAAACATCCCCATGCACTTTGTTTCATCATTATATCATGAAATCCCATTCCAATTCATCTTCTCACTATTGTTTGGGTTTTTCACTATTTGCATCATTAGGTTTGTTAAAGACTGGTTAACTTGGATGACCAGTTTAGCATAATTAAGGGATTATATATGTGTGTGTGTGTGTGTGTGTGTGTGTGTGTGTGTGTGTGTTTATATATATGTATATATATATATGTATATATATGTATATGTATATATATATGTATATATATGTATATGTATATATATATGTATATATATGTATATGTATATATATATATGTATATATATATATATGTATATGTATATATATGTTTATATATATATATATGTATATATATATACATATATATACACACACACACACACACACACATAACTTCATGGACATTAAACATGAGTTTATACCTTATTCATTCATCCATTTTCTTACGAAGTCTATTTCAACTTTTGTCTTCTATAACAACTTCTTTAGAAACAAGCTTATAACTCAACATTTTCTCTCTCATCTCTCTAACCAATACCACATAGAGATACTTGGGAGAGTATAATACAATATCCAATAGCTTAATTTATTATACAAATCCATTATGGTCACTCTTGATCAAGATATTCAACATTGGGTCCTTATTAGGGTTCTAAGAGGGTTTAAACTTATTTTCATTATTAACAATCATTCATAGAGCAAAACCCATCAATCTAAAAAATAGTTCTTAAAATTTTTATCTAGGACCCTTACCCATATACCATGAGCTTCTTAGGTTCCCATATAATGTTTTAATGAGCTAATGATCATAAAAAAATCCTTTTTAGGTTGAGACCCCTTCATTTTATGTATTGAAGAGACCTAAAAACCACTTTTCATGCCTTGTCCTTCAAAATAGAACCAAAAATTTTATAAACATGTATATAATAAATTTAATAACCTTTATAAATTCTTAAATGATCTCAAAAAACTTTAAATAAGATCATGATCCTTCATTAGGCCACTCTCTCTCTTTCTTTATTCTTTAGACTTTGACTTACACACCATATTAAGCCTTAAAACTAACCTTCATGCCTCTTTTCATGATCTCTCCACCTCATTAAAATACTAAATAAAACTATAAAATTCTATAAAAACTTCCATACATCCTTTACATTCCTTTAAAAGAGATCATTATACCTCATTAGGTCAGGTAGGGTCTAGTACTGGTCTAGGTGCACACTTGATCTGAAGGCCCTACCCATGTAGGCTCATATTGAGAATATAATGAGTGATCTAATGCTTTAAATTCATGATCAAGAAACCTCATACAAAAAATCATGCCTATGTTCACTCATCTCACTAAGCCACCATGCTCATACCTTTTCACAAGGTCTCTTCATGTCATGACTAGGCTTAGGCTACTCAAAGACTTATACCTTCATGCAACCTTAAGGAATTAGTTGCCTTCAAATTAGATCTTTTGACTTAAAATTATATTTCATGAAAACATAATTCAATGAAAACACTCCATCAATACACCTTGTCACATCAACATACTACCAACTATGCACACTCTCTCAATGATATCAACCTCATGTAAGATCCACTTTTGACATCAATGACAATACTCAATAATCTCCCTCTTTTTCATTGATGACAACCAATCTTATAAAACTTATCTTAAGAAGAAAATTCTCTCTCATTTTAAAATTTCTCCCCCTTTGACATGACTGACAAAGTGATGTCTATAACTCCTTATATGACACTTCTTACAATCAAGATACTCAACATAAATCACTATGAATTTATGAGTCATAATAAGAACATGTTCCCCCTATCTCCATGTGTACCTTCTCATCACTACTCTTCTAAACTTAGAGATAATGAATCACCTAATAATCTCCCCCTAGGAACTTTACTTCCTTAGTGACTACTAGGAGTAGGAACTACACCTAATTCCTCTCTTAGGTGTTCAAATGTTGCTTTGGAAGTGGCTTGGTCAAAATGTCTACAATCTGATCGTGCATAAAAACATATTCAATTTTGACACTTTGTTCACTTGCCTACTCTCTTAGTAAATTATACTTGATAGGAATGTTATTATCCCTTAAGTGCATGATAGTGTTCTTTATGACACTTATAACACGTTTATTATCATAATAGATAGGGCTAGGACCATCATAATCCAACTCATAGTCTCTTAAGGTCTATCTCATCCATAGGACCTGTGTCCAACATGAAGCTACAACAATGTACTCAAACTCATAAGTGGATAATTATACTAATGTTTAATTCTTAATTATCCATGAAAATAGATACCCACCTAAGAAGAAAGCTCCTCCACTAGTACTCTTCATGTCATCTAGGATTCACCCCCATTCTGCATCTATATCCATTGTTAAAGTTAACTCTTTACTCTTTAGATACCATAATCCAAACTCAATAGTCCCCTTGAGATGCATGATTATCCTTTTAACTACTTGTAGATGGTTTTATTTTGTATTTTATTGAAACCTTCTAAAAAGTCCTACTATTTACATGATGTTAGTTTTAGAGGTAGTGCTATATAGAAAACTTCTAATCATTAACCTATATGATGTCTGATTGACCTTTAGAGATGCATCTTCCTTGCTCAACTTACACCCTATGATCATAGGTGTCCAAATTACCTTGAAATATTCCATCCCAAACTTCTTCAACATCTCTCTTATGTACTTGGCTTATGAAATGAATATACCTTTTTTAGATTGAGTGATTTTCAACCTAAGAAAGAATGATAGTTATCCTATTATGGACTTCTCAAACTCTTTCTTCATCACCTCTGCAAAGGCCTTGGTCATGTTTTCATTGTTACCACCAAAGATGATTTCATCCACATAGACAACAACTATCAAATGATGGTCATGTTCTATATTTACATACATATTACTATCTATAACTCATCTTTTGAATCCTTGATCCAGTACATACCTATCCAGCTTGGCATACCAATTCTAAGAGCTTGATTTAGACAATAAAGAGAATTTTGCAATCCACACACATAGTCCTTCTCACCTAATAGTGATAAACCTTAGCTTTCTCTATGTGTACCTCTTATTCCAAGTTTCCATTTAGAAAGGTAGATTTGACATCCATCTAGAACAGCTTGAACCTTTTGAATCCTACATATGCTAGAAATAATCTAATGGCCTCTAATATTGCCACTAGTGAAAAGGTCTCCTTAAAGACTATCCCTTTAATGTATGCATATCCCTTGAATTCAAACCTATCCTTATTCCTAGTGACTTGTCCATCTTCATTCACCTTGTTTCTAAACACCCACTTTGTACCAATGACATTCTTGTCTTTAAGCCTAGGAACTAGTTCCCAAGTCTCATTCTTCTTTATTTGGTCTAAATCCTCATTCATAGCACCTATCCAAAACTTGTCTTTGATTACTTCTACAATTTTTTTAGTTTCAATCTTGGATAATAGAGAAACATTCTATTGATTTAGGTTACTTATTATTCTTCTCTTTGTTTATATACCAACATCCTTGTTGACAATGATTTATGATTTAGGATGATCTCTTGAAATATATCTTGATGGGCCTTTTGAGTCTTGTCTTTCCTCAACTTATTTTTATTCCTCATCAACCTCTATAATTGCCTCTTCGTTCTTTAATTCTAGATTATTTAATGTATTATTTTTAAGTGAGTGTGATTTCTTGTTATAACATCTATAGGTTGAGCTTATTAATGAGTATCCTAATAATATACCTTCATTAGATCTAGAATAAAAATTTCCTAAGTATTCATCATTTATTTTAATGAAACATATTCTCCCAAATACTCTAAAGTGTTCCACATTACTAGGTATACCTTTCCATAATTCATGAGTCTTATCACCATTAGTCCTTATATATCCTCTATTAAAAATGTAGACTATAGTGCTCACAACCTCTCTCTAATATCGATCAAATAATTTAGACTCATTTATCATAGTTTTTGCCATCTCTTGAACTATCCTATTCTTTCTTTCCACTAACGCATTCTACTGAGGTGTCCTAGGTACCAATAACTATCTCTTTATTTCATGAAACTCATAAAAGCCATCAAACTTAGTAGACCAAAAAACTCCTCTTTCAAATATTCAGTACTTGATCATCCCATTCTTTTCATTCTCAAAAAGGGCCTTAAATGTATTTAACTTATTATGAGCTTCTAAATTTTCTTTGAAAATTACTACCAAAGTCATTCTAGTTTAGTCATCTATGAGTAACAAGAAGTATCTATCTCCTTGAAATATTTAGATTTTTGTAAGTTCACAAATATCAGTTTGTATTAATTCCAATGGTCTTATAGTATAGTACTCCTTTGGCTTGAAACATATTCTAGTATGCTTACCATGTTGACATTGCTTGAAAAATATGTTTGTAGGTTTGGTGATCTTAGGCATGTTTTTCATAGACTTCTTAGTGCTTTTTTTGACTATATTATCAAATTTTAGGTGACCTAACCTTATATCTTATATCCAAATTTCATCCATCTTGATCATAAAGTGTCTCTCCTTGATCTCATTTAGGACATATAGATTATTCTCAATCCTCTTAGCATTTGTAATTAGCCTTGTTGGGGCCCTTTTGGTAAGACTTGGTCTTGCACCAACCAAGACACATCCTAGAGTGTAGAGACCCTTAGAGGAAGAAAAGGACCCCTTTTTTGTACACCTTAAAACTAACTAAATCAGCTCCCAGATTCCCCATGCCGGCTAGTCGATGGTTAAAGAGCATCACAAGCCTTGTGGCATACCTAACCAATACTATACATGATGGCTCAGGTATCAAGGAGAATGAAGTTTTAAGTAGAGGAGTAAATAGGCAAAATGACATGACCAACAACCTAACATGCACTTGGTTGTCCTATATGGCTTAATGGAGTCAACAAGCTCTCACCTACTCATCCTTTGTCATGTGCCTTTTTAGTTAGCAAGAGGAGTGGCTAGCTCCTATTTAAAGGTGACCTCCAAGAGTAGCAGAGGATGGTTGGATTTTTATAGTGAAGCCCTAGTAAATTTAGGAGTGATATTAGGAGTAATACCTTTGAATGATAAATGAAAAGTGTAATCCATACTCATATTTGAGCCCTTAGCACAAGTAGAATTAGAATCCATTAGCGAAGGTTATTACTAGTCATTGTAACAAAGTAAGACATTAATTAATGAATATAAGTTACTATTTATTTATGAGAAATTATTATATAATGGTTATTATTTTCTTTCCCTACATAATCTATTAATGAGCTGGGATACCACCTTAGTATTAAGTGGTGCTTTTGTGCCACTTATCTCTCTTAACCACCATGAAGAGCTCTCATGCTAAACATAACACCATCTAACAACCTCAAGATGAATGGACAACTCCATGTGGACCCCTAGACCTGTATGCACTAATATGGATCTAACCCTCCTTTGTTTTAGCTTGTGCTAGACTATCTAATAAACCCCTTAAACCCTATAGAACCCCTTAGCTATTAACATGATGCAACTAACTGAATGAGGACCTGGTCCCTTCACTACCATACTTCAGGTGAGCACATAAGGTTCACACCTTATGTGAAACTAAGTCCAATGCATCAATGTGCTTAAATGTTATGTACCAAACCCTACTCCCACTATGCCTAACTCCCTTGACCCTAAAAGTACATGATAACTAGAGTTACATGCATAATCAAGCACTACACCTACTTAAGTGACACACATTTGATACAACATTTTAGTTCCATTACTGGGAATTCATTGAATTTCATTTCTAATATGTTATAGTAGAGTGATGCTCTGACTATCACTTGAGAATATCAAACACTAGCTAGAGAAAATTGAAGACTACTTCATGTAGAAGCATCCCACATGCCAAGTAAAAAAGTCATGGAAATAGGTGTAGACTTATTTGTAGGACCCATAGTATGAAATATTATGTTGTGATCTACCTGAACACATATATAAATAGTTGGCTAAATATGTTGATACTTGATGATTAAATTATGGAAAATACCTTGAGTGAACCATAGAGTGCATAGAGAGGCTAGAAAGCTTGGATGAGGTGTGGATTAATGCCATAGACAAATGGTGGGACAACACTTTGAATAACTAGATGTTGGAGTTCATAGTGTCAACCTTTTCATGTGTAAAAGAAGAAAAACATGAGTTTATTCAAGAACTAAGGGACACATTCATCAGAGGACTCCATACTAAGCTAAAGAAGCTCATGATCAATTACAAGATAGAGACCATAAGGATATAAGGTTAAAAGTCCTTACACATATGGTTAAGTTCAAGGGGAAGAAATGGGAAGTATAAGAAGGGTGGCATAGAAGAGGAAAAATAACTTAGCACCTAAGAGCTCTAGAGGCTCAACTATGGTAGGCACAAACAAACGCTGATGGAAGACTTGGAACCTGGAAGTGTCGAGAGGACTTGTAGTGAGTAGGAAGGGCATGGGGAAGGATATTTTGAAAGACAATATCAGACTAAGATGGAGGAGAAAACAAATGGTTATACTTCATATATGGGTGTGGAATGTAATTATTTCCTAGAAGATGAGGTGCTTGGAGATTTGCTAAAGGCACCTACCCTCTTTGAACCTAAAATACAAGTTCATGCACTAGATCCCCCCTTGAGAATAAACTAATTATAACTAAACCTATTACCCTAGTTGACTATGATTAGACCAAGATTCTTGATCAAGAATTTGTGATTGAACAAGTGATCTTGTACAAAGAGCTAAGTAATTGGATGGCTGACCAAGTAGGCACTAGTCTAAGTGCCATGACCATAAGTGAAAATATTCTTGTGTAAAGAATATTAGCCATGCCAATTGGGTAATAACTTATAGTAAGTGGTATAACACCACTATTGAGTGGATCCATGATGTAAATATCTATGGTGTAACCTCCTCTATTAGGGTCAATGGTCAACCCTACTAGTGGAGGTATTAGGGGACTACCCCCTATATAGATAAAAGGAGGTTAGGTACCGTAGAATCCCACACCATCACTATAGTAGATATACTATGAGATGGTAATGCATCTACCTAAGTATTATGGAGTTGAGAATGCCATAGATCATGTGATAAAATGTGAGTTATAGTGGCACACATAAGGTATTATTCAACTCGAGCACAATGTAATACATTTCATGATAACCCTCCTAAATTGTGATCATACATGGTATCAAAAGTTTAACCCAAAATATTCTATGGTTGACTATGATGTGTTAAAGGAAGCATTCTTAAATGAGTTTGAAATTCATAAGTTTTAACAATAGAGCATCATGATGCTTAAGGAGATTAGTCAAGGGTTAACTAAAAGCATGTGCTTGTATGATACATGGTTCAAGACTCTCCTCTCTAAGATTCCTTATGATATACATGCATCTTAGCATGTGTAATGGTTTATTGGGGGCCTAATAGTACCATTTTGAAGGGTAATATCAATGAAGACTTTCATAGAACCTCATGAAGTGCTTAAGGTTGTGCTCTAGGCTAAGGCTGTAGGAAGTATCAACACTGGGATTAGTCCCTTCATGGAAGCACAAATTACATTGATGGCCTCTTACTTATAAAATATTATTGATAGACCAGCACATGAATATCATAGTGGGCTATGGTGTACGAACTATGAGATAGAGGGGCACAACAAGAACAACTACCTATATATAAATGTCCATGTAATACTCCCTAGTTGTGAGGTTTACCATGGAGTGCATGACTCATAAAACTATCCCTTATTGTAGCACATTGGTCAAGTAAATACTATAGTTTAATACAACATATGGGATGCTTACATGCATGTGATTATATACTATGGAGTCATCGATGAGATGAACCAAAACTTAGAGAGAGGTGTAAGGCAAGCCATAACTTTAGGAGGGGGCCAAGTAAGCCAAGGAAATGAGGGATATGGTTAGAATAACATGGGTTATGGAAACCAAAGAAGAGCGTAAAGCTGAGGAGGTAGGCATAGTGGATGGAGGTTCCCACCATATCTTGTTATAAGTGTTGGTTGATTGAGCATTATCAGCATGACTACCCCACACACCCATCATGTGGGTACCATTGAGGCCCACATGTAGTCAAAAAATACCTATATCTCTATAAAAAGTTAATTTAAGGTTGGCTTGGCATGGATAGAGGAGCCACTATGGTAGAACATGATTCCAAAGAAGGAAGATGGTCCCCCAAGCCATAACAAACTTGCAAAGGGTCTCCAAAGGTGTAGATCATGACATGGAGTGGGTACAACACTTAACCACTCATCATGCCAAACTAAGACATATGCCTAAAATATGTTGAGTCAAGATACACTAAGTGCATAACATGGCTTGATCTAAAAGTAGTGCCATATCTTTATCCTACATGATAAAAAGATGTCCTACAATAAGCAATGACTATGATACAAGACCTATAGGGAAAACTCTAGTTTCCTAGATATTTTGAGGCATAGGACACCATGACACATAGAAGGAAAGACTAACAATAGGATAAAGTCTAAGATTTGACTAAGATCTTACATCTCCTATATATGGAATGGGTACTGCTCCTATTGAAGGACTTACTCCTAAGGCAAATAGAAAAAGCACCAGCATGGAAAGCCATCCCCTAAGAGATAAATATTGTAGCATTGCATATGGAGTGGATGTGAGAAGTAAGGCATACATAGAACATTTAGTATGACCAAGAACTACTAATAAATACCATCATTAGTGGGTGGTTAGTTTGTGAAGTATTGGTCAACATAGGCATAGAGGTCGATATCTTGACCAAGAATGCCTAGGAGAATATGGGAATGGAATCCTTGAGACTATCACCACACATGTTATTCATGGAAAATAATACCTAAGCATAGCCCATAATAATATTAAAGAGTACCATAGTGGACATCATGGGCATCAAGTTCTAAGCTGACTTCAAGGTCATAGAGTTAGTAGAGGAGGAAAACTACCTGACACTCTTAGGAAGGCCATGGTACTATGTAAACAACATTAATATGTTCTTTAGGAAGCACTATATGACCTTTGAAAATGGCAAGGAGATGGTGGTGATACCTATCTCAAGTTACCAAGGCACACCTTATGTTGAGAATTTTGACCTTGAAGATGAGGTTAACCATATTTATAGCATTATGGCATAGGGAATCGAGACTCTCAATCCCAATGAACAAGGGGTGCTCATTTGGGAAGATGGCTAATCAACCTTAGATATAATGGATGTAAATTGTAAATGATGGGTAAAATAAGCCTATGAGGTCATCAACTGTAGATGTTACCTAGTGCACAAAGTTAGACTTAGACTATTTGGCATAAGGTTGATAAGAATTATGTGAATCCAAAAGAAGTTGACCCCTTAGACCAAAAAGATAGGAAAGTGAGTACTCTGGCTCAACATGAGAAAGATCAAAACACTTCCAAAGTATTTAGTAAGCCAACCTATTGAAAATTATTTGTAGGATATTGAATCTTGCATCCCAAAATAAGTTGATCAGTTTGGTGCATTAGTGTACACACTAAAGAGTACTCTAACACATTGATGGGCTATGTAGAAACTTGGCTTGCCCACTTGGTAGGATTTGAAGGTGTCTATATGCACCATATTTGGTAGGAGAAATAATAATATAGACATACCCCTCTATAGTGGAAATTCTAACCCAATTTCACACATCTAAATTTGTGAAGAAACTTGGGTGATGTGTGGAGAAAATGCACCTTGAGGCCTATGGATTCATGCCTTTTATAAAACTTTGAAGACATGGGTGTGAGAATGGTACATCATGAATGATATGTATCGATAAATAATAAATTGGAATGTGTTGAAGGAGAGGTTTGTATTTCTCCTTCTCTTCATAGATCCTTAAATTAATGGAGCCACTACAAGTCCTCCACTAAGCTATTTTTGAGGACACAACTATCTTAGAAGAGCATTTAAAAGAGATAATTAGCAAAAAAATATTGGTACTCTTGAATTTATTTAAATAAATGATTCTCCATAGTGACTTTAGTGAAGAAGATGATGAGATCTAGAAGGAGCATAATTAGAGGGCTCTAGTAAGAAAGCAAAAGCTAGTGCACCTCATTGATGAAAACTCTCTAGATGATAGAGACACAATTCACCTCTATATTGAGATGATAGAGGTAATAAGTCAAGTATAAGACTCCCACTAGGATATAAATGAACCCTATCATGTACCCCTCAATACCACCCAAGTAGACATCAACGTTGAAGGCTAGCCTAAGATGGCCACCATAGGTTCATACTAGTCTGAGGTGGAGATTGCATGCAATGTTAACCCCATGAGGGAATTTCATGATCTCTTCTAATATAGCTACAAGTAAATAAAGTTAACCCACCCTTCATTAGTAAATATGAGCATTAAAATGGTACATAACACAAGACTAGTCAAGAAGCACCACTATTAGATGAACCTCAATCTTCATGCCAAGTTGAAAGTGGAGATCAATAAGATGTTTGTTACTAGTGTCATCTACCCAGTGTAGGAATTTGAGTGGGTGAGTCCAATGGTCATTATCATCAAGAAGGATGGGTACATATTAATCTATGTTGAATATAGGATTTTGAACATCACCTAATCAACAACACTTTCCTGACATCTTTCATTGATGAAGTCCTAGATGGGGTCATAGGGTGTAAAATCTACACCTTCACTAATGGGCTCTCAAGTTACCATAAAGTGAAAATAAAGGATGAGGATAGGCCCAAAACCACCTTCACAACTGAATGGTGTTGTTTCACTTACAATATGATGACCTTTGGGCTCAATGATGTACCAATGATGTTCTTTAGGGTGGTTATCACTACTTTTGAGGACTTCATTCACAAGTTCCTCCAAGTATATCTTGATGATTAGATTATATATGGTCTTATATAGGACGATCATGACAAATTATAACTTATGTTTGAAAGGTGTAGATATCTTTAGATATGATTGAATTTGAAGATGTGCATCTTCACAAGCCTATTCAACACACTACTTGGGCACATCATCTACAAGGATGGATTACTCATTGATCTAGCAAAAATTACAATTATCATCCAACTTTAGAACCCTTCCATGTATAAGTATGTTTTCACATTTATAGGCCATTTTAGCTACTATGGGAAGTTCATAAGGAGATATGTAAAAATGACCATGCCTTTGGAGGAGATCTTGTGTAAGTATGGCCCATTTTATTGGGGTGATGTGTAAGAGGAGGCATTTGACACTTTGAAGCTAAAGTTATTAAGTATGCCAATACTTCAACTTATTAACTAGATGACTCCTTTTCATATTTATGTTGATGTGTTAGGATTAGCCATCAATGCCATTTTGGCATAGATAGGCAGAAGTAACATACACCACCCCATTTCCTTCACAAGTAGAAAGCTAATGTAGGTAGAGTAGAACTATACCACCACTGAGCATGAAGAGCTAGCAATGGTCTATGCCCTATATAAGTTTAGAAAATATTTGATAAAAACCCTAGTCACTTTATTCATTGATCATGAGGCACTAAAATACCTCATAAACAAAATTATTTTTCATCGATGCATTTATAGATGGGTTTTCCTCTTTCCAAGATTTTGAATTTTTAGTCATGGTTAAACCTAGAAAATAGAATTTAGGGCTAGAACACTTATCAAAAATAAATTTTGATGATATGTAAGCACTAATTAAGGATGTTATGCTATATGCATAGCTATACCAAGTTCATTATGTTCTTAAAGACTTGGTAGAGATTTTTTCTTTCCTAACCTTAAGGCTGATGTCACAAACACTATCTTCCAAAGAGAATCAACTTGTTCATGCCTTCCCATTTTAGCTCATTGAGTGGGAGCTATAAAAGATGAGTAAGGATGAGGTCTTACATTGGTTTGTTTTGAAATATGAATGGGAATCCATCCTTTAGGAATCACATGAAGGGATAGCTAGTGGACATTATGCCAGATACATAATGGTGCACAAGATTCTACAATCAAGGTTGTGGTAGCAAAGCCTATTCAATGATGCTAAGGAATACATGTGGGCATGTGATATATGGTAGTGAATTATAAATATAAATCATTAGGATGAGATTCCTCTCATCCCTATTATGGACCAAGCACCATTCAATAAATGGGCCATTGACTTCTTAGGACCAATCAACCCTATGACATAGCTCCCAAGGGCCAGATATATCCTCATGACAACTAACTATTTCACCAAGTGGGTTGAGGCAACACCAAATAAAAAATACACATATATAATAGCCACATGATTCATCTATGATAACATCATCAGTGAATATGGGTGCCTAATAATTTTGACTAATGACAAGGGAACTCATTTCATCAATGAGATGGTGCACATCCTTCTAACAAAATACATGGTGGCGCACCATAAAACCACCCCATATCATCCGTAGGCCAACAACATGGTTGAGGCCTTCAATAAGATATTTATAACATGCCTCACCAAGATATGCAACATAAGCTGTAAGGACTAGGATGATCATGTATCTATAGTACTATAGGCCTATCAAATGACAGAAGAGCCTGAACAAGGCTACACCATTCCGACTAGTGTTTGGTGCAAAAGTGTTTATACCCATGGAGGTTTTAGTAACTTCCTTTCACATCACACAAATTGACTACCTTGATGACCAATAATGTTTAACAACAAGGTCAAAATAATTGGAGTGCTTGGATGAGACACACACTTAGGCCAAGTGGGGTTGACAAATTGACAAGGTGCATCAAAAAAGGTGGCATGACAAGCATATCAAGCATAAGGTGTTGATTAAAGGAGCCTTATTTTTGTTGTATGATTTCAAAATAAATTAGAACTTAGGTAAGCTATAGGTTTGATGGATGGGTCCCTACATCATTCATCACATTTTATAAATAAGTGCATGCAAACTATATAGATTGGTTGGTGAGATGCTTTAAGGGCATTTCAATGGAAATTGATTGAAGAATTATCGACAATAGGGTGGTACTCATGCCAAGGATACTTTGACTCTTTGTTTAATAGTTAGTTTAAATTAAGATAACTAAAATAATGTTTGGTGTAAGCAAAACCATGCGATTTATTAATTTTTCTTTGATTCTTATTATACATTTAAGCAATAAGCAGCATGGGATGGCTATAGAGATCCCTATGTTTTACCACTCTACACATAAATCGAATTAGCTGAGTTAAACACTCTATGCCACAAGTGCATGAGGATAGACACCTAAGTTATCAGTGTGTGAAGCCTATAAATCAAGTATTCATAGAAAAAAACATGTCTATAGAAGAGGCACATGGTGAGATGGAAAGATGAACCCTTAAATATGTGGAACTACCATAAGACTGGTGAAAGAGAAAATAATCAACTAGGTTGGGTGCAAACCCAGATAAGATAATGTTTAACAAGGTTGGATGCAAGATGACCAAAGAATATGATTAAAACCATTAAGTGCAAGATAGGCAAGAAGATGTACTCCCTCTAACATGTGTAAATTAGATGAAGATACCAAGTGTTGGACGGCTAGTGTAAGGAATTTATATGGGATGGGGATAGGCCAATGTAAGATTATGTGTGAGAAATTGACCAAGATAAATCTGGATGTTAAAAGAGGAGCACAACTAGAAGAAGTGGAATCGAGGAGACTAAATTGCATGTGTGTGAGGTGCTGCACCTAAGTTACCACAAGAGAGGTGAAGGTCTTTCCAAAAAGATGCATAGAAAAATATCACCAAAGATAGATGAAATCCACCCAAGAAAAGTGGGAAGTGACTATTTGAAAAAGGATCTCACATCACTAAAATACTAGTAGTATAATTAGTGGGATGGTGGAACAAAGAAATATAATAAATGTAGATGGGACATGAAATTGTCATATATCTCATAATACCTCAAGAAACCCATCAATCAATTTAGGCCAGTTGTATTAATCATGGTGGGTGACATACCCAAATATGAATAGGGTTAATGGTGAATGAATAGGGTTATAAATGAATGCTAAATTAACCAAGAACTAGATCCAAATAACCTTGAAAGAGTGAAGTATCATAGAGTATATAGTGCATAAATAGAAAAATTAGTGTATCAAACTAGAATAGGAAGTGCATCATGAGTGAAGAAGTGAAACAAAACTAGAGTAGATAAGATGAAATAAAATAAATGTTAGGCTACCATTAATGACTAGAGAAGCTCAGATAGGTAGCTTATACCAAGCCAAAATTAGGGGTTTTAACAAGTCACACCTCCCACACTTCAAAACCAATAGATTTAGAATGACAAAGAAGTAAAAGGCATATATATACATATAGATGTGACTCAAACCCAAGTGAGTGTGAATAATAGAGGAAAAAACTACTACCAAGATGAGGGTGTAGGTAGTAGAAGTGGTTAACATTATAATGGTAGAAGCCAAAGCACTAACCAAGATGCCCTAATAACACATGTAGTTCTTACCTAAAGTATTGGTGGGTGAACCTTGGTACTCTTTCATGCATGTATGATAGCTATAAAATTACAACCACCAAATGTTAAGTCACTATTAATACTTGACATAAGATTGGATGGTGGACACTATGTGCAAGACCCTAAAGGGAGATGAAATTTTTGACATCTCAATTAGAGATATGTTGAAGGCTTTAGACATAACTCAAATCTATGATTTTCCCTATTTTTAAAATTTATAGGAGCTTGTTCAATTATTTCTCTCATTTATACATGAAGATCATGTGTACTTTGTAGGGTGGCACATGAAGATATTCATGCACTTGGTCAGCAAGATAACCAGACTACCAGACTCTAAAAAAAACATCCATCAGTTAATGGGTAATTATGAGGAGGTGGAACACATCAAAAATCTCCTAAATTACTTCAAGTGTGGATACACTTTCCCCATCTTCAAGTATAAAGACCTAGGCATAAAGGTAGCAATGCAACTAGTAAGCTCAAAACTATACCCAGGAGGGACATAGACTGATGTGTCCAAGACATATCTCTACCTATAATATCACATGGCATAAGGTGTAAAGTTAAACATGACACAATTCATCACCATAGAGATGAAAAATAATGTGCTAGAGTACCACAACATGAAGGGGACATTTAGATGGGGCTCTATCCTCATCTTGAGAGTCATGGAAGAAAGTAGGATCCATAATGGCATAGGAGATAACTTGTGGGTGTTCTAAAAACACCATGAAATACCAATATAGAAATATAAATAATTCACCTACCCCATGGCCTTTAGTACCAATTATAAGACCTATGTGCTAAAGTGGTACGAGTAATACATATAGGCCTTCAAGTTAGAGTGGCACATCCTATAAGGGCTCCCTACAAGCATGTTTAGAATGATGACCTTCATCATCATGCAACACTACTACATCATCCATATAGTAATCAAGGATGGGAATAAGTTATGATGGTTGAAGCTTCCCTTCACCTTCTTGAATAAATTCTTCAAGGATGCACTTAAAAGAATCCCTAATGCATAAAGCCTTGACATCCTAGTCTAAGAGATAAAAGTAGAAAGCCAGTGAATGAAGTGTATATTTCCTTGTATAGATGGAGGTGTGATAGAAGATGAAGAGGAGACCTAGAATTTTATGGATATCAATTATATGTAGGAGGTAATGATCCATGACTTCATCCATAGATTATACTATGTGATGAAGCCTAGAAGAAAGGATAATGGCGTGGGGTCTAGTGTTAAGAAACAAAGAGGCCCCCCAATCCTTGTTTGGAAGCAAGGAACCCCCATTCCCCAAGAAAAGAAGAATTTACCCATAAAGAAGAGGGGGGGAGATGCTAAAAGAGATATAAGAGAGGTTGAAGCTAAAGAAAGCTTTAGAAGGGGAAGCCTCAGTGACAGAATCAAACTAGAAGCACATGCACTTCACATCTCAATCCCCTATAATCCCAAGGGGCAAAAAGAAAGAGAATATCCCTTCCCCTATGCCAAAATAAGACACATAAAATGAGGGATTAGAAGAGGAATAATGGGGATAAGGTACCTACATTACACCTAAGCACATAGATTCATCCCCTAATAAACAATCCCCTTCACCTCCTCAAGTGCAACTAGAAAAATCAAGCTATGGGCTAAGGATACTTTGTTCCTATGAGGTCAAGAACAAAATGGTGAGAGAGATAAGGGAGTAGTAAAATGAGATGCCCAAAGTAGGGGTGTCCACTGGGGTCATCCAAATGGTAGAGGTAGAGGAGCATAAAAGTGAACCAACATGTAGGGTACAGAGGGAAGAAATGAGTAGGGTAGGTAAAGTGCCTAAAGAAGCAACTCCCTCTGGTATAGATAATGAATAAGAGGATATGTTGAATAAATGGAGAGGAATGGGCCTAGATAAAGGCCACATCAATGAAACACTCACCTTACATAAGAGACATAAGGATTTGAGGGCCTTAGGCCTTACACTAGATGATATTAAATAGCTTGAAGCCAAAGAGGTTTAAAATAGGGAAGGAAAATGTACCACACAAGCATTATAGATAGAGGCCAAGGAAGGGAAGGCTAAGAAAGAAGAAAGGATGGAGAAGGCATAGATAGAACATGCGTAGTAAAAGGAATGAGAAGCAAAGGTGGCTGAAGAGGAAAAGGCACACATGTTAGAGGAATGGGAAATAAAGAAAGGTTTTGTTAGCACAAATCCTATGGAATAAAAATCTAAGGTATCACTCATTACTAATACCCAAATAGTGGAAGAAGCCACATAGAAAGTAGGCCCCATTTCTGAGAAGTAACTTGAAGAAAAAAGGGTGATATTGGCACATTATAAAAATAGGTAGAGGAAGAGGCACCACACTAAGAGGAAGATGGAGAGGAAAATTCTACTAAAAAACCCCTATAATAATAGGAAGATGATGAGCCTAGTGTTTAAGAGGAAAGGGAGGAAGATGAGATAGTTGAAGAAATGAGGACTGACACCAATGCTAGCAAAGAAGAAGAGCTCAGGGAAGAATTAAAGGTTGAGCCTAGGAACTATGAAAAAGCATAGATGGTATTTAAAGAGGATGGTGACTTATACATTATGGAGTGTATGCCTCTAAGAACCACCACAACCCTTATACACCACCAAGTCTCATGGGCCATGAGCTACTACATGGATGAGCTGGAGTTTAAGGTCCTTTCAAGCACCATCCAACATGCCAAAAAATTAGAAGAGGGCCATGAATATCACCTAATGAACCCCTATGACCTAAACTCCATGAACTTATCCAATGATTTTTTCAAAATGGTAACCTCTATGGCATGTAAGAACATCCTCAATGATGTTCATGCCAATAACTAGAGTAAAACTACTAAGAACATGAAGAAGGAACTTGAGGAAACCAAACTCAAGCTTTGAAAATTGATTGAGAACATCAAGGAAGTGGAGCCCTCTGTTTGAGATGACATCGATTACTCTATCATGAAGGAGGTTGACTATGCCTACACACTCATTGAGTAGATAATTGTCAAGATAAAGCTAATGCTAGAAGAAAAGGAAGACCGTATGAAGTTATAAGGGGAAAACTAATGAATAAAATGGAAGAGATTGAAGACCTCTTCACTAAGCTCAAAGGAGGCATCAAAGAAGTAGACACCATTTATGCAACTTCATGTGATAGGTGGAGATCATTAATGCACACCTCAAGTAGATATAGGGGGAGAAGTATGTCTTGATCCAACATTCCTTCATGGTTTTAAATAATAAGTGTATTTAGGTGATTGTGTAAGTCAACTCCCTTAGTGCCCAGCTAAAAATAAAAGATCAAGACCTATAAGAATTATTTCATGCCTTCTACACAAAGGCCAATAAGAAGGGCAAACTCCTAGATGGAAGGATGAGAAGGGCAAAGGAAAGGCTAGAAGCCCTTATAAAGAAATTAGAAAAAATAGGTGTAATTGGTTTATAGGGATCATCTATAGAAGTGGATGGTGACATTGAATAGTTGAGGGGTGCCATCCAAGGTTTTTAGAATTTTAAGGAGGATTTACAACAAGGTGCACCCAAATTTTATACACCTAAGGTGCTTCAAGGCTAGTCTGGGGTAATCTAGCAATTTTGTATGGGGTGATGTTGGGGCCCTTTTTGGTTAGACTTAGTCCCACACTAGATAAGACACATCCTAGAGCATGGATACCCTTGGATGAAGTGAAAGACCCTTTTTTGTACACCTTGGTGCTGACTAGATCAACTTTTAGAGTCCCCATGCTTATTATCCCATGATTGATGAGTGTCATAAGCTTCAAGGCATACCTAACCATTACTACATGTGGTAAATCAGGGCTTAAAGAGGATGAAGCTTTAAGTAGTAGAGTAAATAGGTGAACTTCCATGACTAACAACCTGATGCACACTTGGTTGTCCTATGTGGCATAATGTATTCAACAATCTCTCACCTACTCATCCTTCAACATGTGCCTATCTAGTTAGTAAGAGTAGTGGTGAGTGCCTATTTAAGGGCAACCTGTAAGAGTGGTAGAGGATGATTGTATTTTTGTATGAAATCCTTGGTGAATTTAGGAGTGATACTAGGAGTAAGCACTTTGAATTACAAATGAAAAGTTTAAGCCCCTAAAATAAGTATAATTATAATTGATTAGTGAAGGTTATTATTGGTCCTTATAATAGGTTAATACATCAATGAATGAATATAAGTTATTTTTTCTTTATGATAAATTATTGTAGAATGGTTTTGATGTTCTTTCCCTACATATTTTTTTAATGAGTTGGGATCCCACCTTGGTAGTAAGTGGCACCTTCATGCCACTTATATATCTTAGGCACCATGAAGAGCTCTCATGTTAAACACAACACTACCTAACAACCTTAAGATGAATGGGAAACCCCATGTGGACCCTTTTTCCTAAATTCACGAATATGGCTTTGACCCTCTTCTATTCAAGCTTGCACCAAACTACCCTGTGAATCCATTAAACCGTCTATAACCCCTTGGATATTAACATGATGAAACTAACCCAATGAGTACTTGGTCCCTTCAATGTCACACTTTGGGTGAATGCATAAGGTTCATGCCTTATGTGAAACTAAAGATAGTGCATCAGTGTGCTTAAATGTTTTGTACCATACCCTATTCCCACTATGACTAACTCCCTTGACCCCAAAAATACCTAGTAACTAGATTTGTGTGTATGACCAAGCACCACACCTACTTAAGTGACACACTTTTACTACAATAATCCTTCCTGATTTGGCTCTCCTTATCTCATACTCTTTGTCATGAAAGGTTAGTTTGTGTCCTTAGTCACACATTTGAATTAAAATAATCAAGTTATGTTTTGAACCTTCCACATACAACACATTTTCTATCTTTGTATTCCCATTACCTAGACTCAAAATAACTTAAAAAAAATATATTGGTAGTTATGTTGTCTCCAAATATCATTATTCTTGTAGAATTATTCTTCAATGAGATGACCTTGTTTTTATCTCATGTCATGTAACTTGAGAAACCACTATATATATATATATATATATATATATATATATATATATATATATATATATATATACCATTTCATTCCTTCATCTTGAATTTTTAATGTAGTCTAAGCTAGTATATATTCTTATTTAGTCTATTTCTCTTCCTTACTTAATAATCTATCTTGATTTTTGGGCTCAATATGATCAGTCCTAACCTGATTTGCCTTCTATACCAATGTTTGAACCTTCTCATGTACCCTATGATATTCATATATCTTATTGAATATTGAGGGAATTATAACTCTTTTAGGATAGAATCTTGTAATGTGTCCCATATTATGAAAACTATAACAAACAACATTTATTTACTCACAACTTGACTAATCACCTTGTTTTCCATGGTTGCATGATAACTTATCTCCTATTGCATTGGGATTCCTATTTGGTGTTTTCATGTTGATACTCTTGACTTATTCTGACTTCTCATGCTCTTTCTCAAGCTTTCTCATCTTTTATATGAGCTTTTCATGCTCAAGTCAAGGAATCTATCTCTATCTTCAATTGATCATACTCAACTTCCTTTGATCTAAAATTTTTATTGACACCTTCTAACTGATTCATATGATCCTTGACCATATATCTCACCTCAGTATTCCACTTTTTTATACTTAAAATCATTTGGGGAACTTATTATCTCATCCTAAATGTCTCCTTTATCTTCTCCTTCATCACTACCATAATAAACTTCTTCATTTTGATTACTAGGCATCTTGTGCTTCTTAGGATCACCTTCAAGCTGTTAATCTTGCTTCAAAAGACCTTGATTTGATACCAATTATTATAAGAACAAGAAATAAGAGGTGGGGGGACTTAATTAGTATTAAAAACATTCTTCACATCCATTTAACATTCATGAGCCATTCATACAAACATATAGATCAATCAAATCACATGCAACCATACATTGGAACATGAAATACAACAACACATCACATATGAGGAAAACCCTCAATGGGAAGAAACCAAAATAATATCTAAAAAATTAATATAGTCCTATAATACAAAAAAAATTAGTGAAGTACCAACTCCACATTGAGCACCAATTCCAGCTAGCCAAGCACTTATTTGACTAGGATTTAGCAAGAACCCACTTATAAGGAGGTACTAACCCCCTAGATGACTTAGCATAAAGTCACCCACATAATTTATTTAATCACCTTGAGAAAAATGTGTTTCTCATCCAAAATATGATGACCACTTCTTCATATATTCACACTCTTATCCCTCTCAAATTACCTTCTAGTCATCTTCACTTAACTAGGTCTCTTCAAGACTAATTATGTCATATGATCTTAAATTTCATATTCAAACCTCCAAATATATATTCATGATAGTACCTATAATCTATTATTATGGTGTATAATACCTCATTATACTCAATGATTTTCTATCTCATTAACTTTTCTATTCAATTCACTAACTCACTAATTAGGCCTAAAAGGCCTTGTTCTTATACAAGCCTCTTGATAAAATACCTCTTGGTTAGAAACACACACTTGACCACTTATATTGGTCACAAAATATGCCTTTGGGAATGTTAAAATAAATAATCAATCATTACATTAGGTCATCCATTAATCAAATAGACTAAGTCCTTCTTTAGGTCTTATGGAGACCTAATTCCATTAGGCCTACTTTAGGACCTATTACCTTATGACCCATTGGAACAATATAAACATATATAAATTAAAAAAAAATTACATACAACTATCAAATATGCCTTATCCAATTTTCTTTTATTACCATGACACTTTTTAGGTCCAACCACCACTTCAAACACCCCATTAATACTGTTCACATTGAGCCTTTAAACACTTATAAAAGTATGTCTTGAATACATTAATATAACACATGATCTATCCACAAAACCATGAAAATAAATAACTTATACATAACCTCAATTACCTAAAAAATATCACCATATGCATTAAATACTTCAACTCAGGGCATAGAGCCTCAAAAACACCTCTGTAACTAATTCACATAGAACTATTAGTTTTATTTAAAGAAAAATCATGATGATTTTGAAATATAACACCTATGTAGAAACATTAAAATAATTCCAATGCATTAATATAATCATATGAAATCTCTAGAACATATTGAAATATAAACATTATATGGTCTACTGGTAATTATTGGTCTTGTAGACCAATATATTGACCTAATTGCGTACAGTCCTTACTGAGTCAGAAAAGCCATTTAGATTCATTAGTTTCACTATTATAATTAATTTATAATGTTTATAATAGGCATGAATAAGAAATACCAGTCTTATAAAACATACATATGCACTTGGTTTCATCATGCTATCTTGAAAGCACATTCCAATTCATCTTCTCATTATTGCCTTCGGATTTCACTATTTGCAATCATCAGGGCTATTAGTGACTAGCTAACTTAGATGATCAGTTTAGGATAATTAAGGAATATAACATATCTATAAACCTTTATGGACATGAAACATGAGTCTCTACATTATTCCTCAATCCATTTTCATACTAAGTTCAATGCAACTTTTGACTTTTACAACAACTTCTTCAGAAACAAGCTTATAACTCGACATTTTCTCTCTCCTCTCTTTAAATAATACCACCTAGAGGTACTTGATAGATTATAATACAAGATCCAATATCTTACCTAAGAATACCATTCTATTCTTCACACCTTTGATCAACATCTTCAACATCAAGTCCTTATTAGGGTTTTAAGAGGGTTTAAACATGTTTCCATTCTTAACAGTAATTCATAAAGCATATCCCCTCAATCCCAAAACTAGTGCCTATTATTTTGAGCTATGAAAATTAAACATATACCATGAACTACTTAGGTTCCCATGTAAAGTCTTAATGAGCTAATGAGCACAAGAAAATCCTTTTCAGGTTAAGAACCCTTCATTATATGCATTCGAGAGACCTTAAAACCACTTTATATGTATTTTCCTTCAAACTAAAACCTCAAAATTCATGAACATGTATAAAAAAGTATTAATAACCTTTTTAAATTCTTACATGAGCCCAAACACCTTGAAATATGATGATGACCCTTCATTAAGCCACACTCTCTCTTTTTTCTCTTTAGACCTTAACCTACAAACCACATTAGGCCTTAAATATGACCTTCATGACTCTCACCAAGAACTATCCACATCACTCACATACTATATAAACTTATCTCATGATCAAACACTACCATACATCCTTCACATTCCTTGATAATATATCATGATACCTCATTAGGTTAGGTAGGGTCTAGAAGTGGTTTAGGTGTAGACTTGATCTAAAGGTCTTACGCCTATAGGCTCACCTTGAGACTCTCATGACTAATCCAATTCTTTAAATTAATTATGAAGAAACCTCATAAAACCAATTATTCCTATATACACTCATCTCACCAAGACACCATGATCATACCTTCTCACAAGGTCTCTTCATACCATTACTAGCTTAGGCTACTCAAATATGTGTACCTTCATGAAACCATAAAGAATTAGTTGCCTTCAAATTATCTTTCATGACATCATAATTTAATTATGAAAAATCCATCAATTACCTATATCACATCAACATACTACCAATTAGGCACACTCTTTCAATGACATCAACCTCATACAAGATGCATTTTTGACATCAATGATAATACTCAACAAGAAGATCCTTGTTAACTCCTTTCATTACCATGGATTCCCATATAACCTTACATTTTTTTATTTAAATTATCAAATTAATTTGGTTATTAACCAATATTATCATATCCTAGTGGTATCCCTTATGAGTGTGCCTTACTACTCAGGAGATAGTAGTATAACTCCTAAACACATTAGAGAGAACTAATTTTTACAACATCGATAACATCACTAAAGAAAATGTAGATATTAGGTTGTTGTCCATATCTTACAATTAAAAGGCCCTATATTTTTATAGAAACATATCTATCAATTAAATCATAACATGGCACCAGTTAGGAGAGAAACTATGTAATAGGTTTGAAGATAGGAGTGACAACTTGTCACTAATAGAGCAGTTGATAACAATCAAGACAACTCTTCAAGAGGTCATGCTAGATTTTAATAATAAGTTTTATAAAACATGGTACATCATTCAAATATTTATCAAACCCAATCCTAATTATGTTTTCCTCTATTATCTAAGGTACCTTAATAGTGCCATTGAAGCTATGATATAGTCAATCGGGGGAACACATTACCTAATGCTTATGAGGTAGCAATCAAGGTAGAGAATAGCCTAATGCAAGATATAAATATCTCACCTAAGATTCATATTAAATATTTTATTAGGATTAAACCACATCATACTATTGATCCTCATATGTTTATCATTCCTCCTTTCTCAACACTTACTTCCATACCTACATTGAGACAACATAAAGCTTCAACTAGTCATTATAGTGAACTCTAAGAACTCAAGAAAATGTTATAAAAGTTTGTCAATGAGTTAGTAAATTTAAATATGTATAAATATTAGTTTAATAGTCCATACCATCCCCCATATCATCCTCAACAACACTATCAATCCAATATGCCACCCTTTAAGGATAATTCTCAAGGGTAAGGGTAGCTCACCTATGCTAAACCAAGTAACAACTACAATCCTAATGTTACAAGTAATTACAAGACATTGGTACCTATTAAAAACAACTTTTAATATTAATTTTAGTTTCCTCTACCTTGGAATCAATCTTATAATTAGACTATCACCCCAAATGTAGAGTTCAACCAAGGCTTCAATGAACAATGGCAGCAGGGTGCTAGTTATGGGTTCAACTAAGCTTTAATGGCATAAAATTCATAAATGTCTATGATGAATTAAAAAAATGGCCCTAAACTTTCCAAGGAGATAAAGAGGGATTAAATAATTTTTATATTACATTGGTGAACTACCTATTTGAGGAGTTCTATGCTTTCAATCATGAAGTTAGTACTAGCCAAGCAACCATTTCTATGAAAGCCAACACAAAGTCCAAGAGAAGGAACATAAGGGGAAGACAATAAGTATTTAATGCATATTATACTCCTCCTCCATTGTTTTAAAATACAAATGAACTGAATGCAACTCCAAAATCTCAAACAGCTCCAAAAATTTAGAACCAAGGAGGTACTTTTATACCTCAAAGCTCACAAGTACAAAGCACTATCATGGTTCCCAAATCACAATCAAAATTTGGTGATGCACATATCAAATTTTTTGATAAAATTAATAATTAAAATGTTAGTATCCATATATGGTAAATTATTTATATGCTTGGTCAAGTGGATATTCTTCAAAAAGGATTATAAAAATCAATGTTTCAAATAAGCCACCAAGCAAGGAGAATGTGGTCCTCACTAATGCAATCAAAACTAGTGAAGAGAATTTAAACAAGGTACTTAAACATCCTCCATTATACACTTTTTTAAATCATTTTTAACTCCTTTTTACACAACTTCATGGTGGATAGTGGGGTAATCACCTTAGTATTATGTAAATCAATAGGATATCAACTTGGTTTGAAATATGAACCCCTCTTTAAAGGGATATTATAGTTTGATGGATATTTTAATAAAACATATGGTATTATCAAAGGTATAAATTTAATCATCCATGATTATACTAATATTTCACTGGCTTAAGATGTGGTTGTTCTATAGGTACCACACCATTTTACTTTATGCCTATCTAGAGACTTCACCACCAAAATTGGGGGTTACTTGAAATCATATTGCTCATTTATGGAATTTAAGACAAGGTATGGAACTAAGGTGTCTATTAAGACTAAATTAATTGAAAATTTTCACATTGATTTTTATGAACTAAGAAACCCAAATATCAACTTCATAATCCTAGATGAAGAGGACCATCCTATTAGTTAAAATCTAGACACTCATGTTGAGGTGATACCTGACATCTTCTAGGATGATTTATGGAATGAAAATTAACAAATTGACCCTTTGAGAGGAATTAAGGAAATAGCTATGGGATTATACTACTTGAATTAAGAGAATGAGTTTTTACCATCCCTTACTAAGCCATAAGAGGATACTAATAGAATTTGTAAAATTTTCTCTGATGGATCAAGGAGAAAACATGGAGTAGAGGAAGGTGTTACTATTGTCTCTCCCTCTAATGATAAGTATTATTCAACTTATAGGTTTTATTTTAGACATTATTGTAATGCAACTGAATATGAAGGCCTTATTTATGGCCTCTAATGGGATAAAAAGAGGGAAATAAAGTAATTACAGGTATATAGAGAAAATGAACTCATTTTTAATTAGTTAAGAAGAAAAATGAATCCAAGAACCCCTTGATTAAATATTATGAGCATAGGGTGTGAGATATATTAGAGTATTTTAAATCCTTCAACATCTAAAGTGTGCCTAGAGAGAGAAACAAACATGCAAATAGATTATAATTAGTGGGGGATCAATTTGATATACTAGTTGCTTTGAGTAAATCATAAGAGTAGTCACATGTTAAGGTGGTTTTAAGACCATCCATTCCAAACAAATGAATCTAATTGGTAGGTTTTTGACAATTACAAGTAGATTTCCTATTTGTTATAATAAGAGGCGAAATTTTCTTCTTCAAATTAAAAAAAATTACAAAATTAGTGTGGATATCAAATCCTTTAATTTAAACCAAACAAAATCCTTAAGGGGATGGTCACCCTTGAGACCATCTTCCATGAGGGATATTTCATGAGAAAGACAAGGTAGTCTTGTCCACTAGTAAAGATAACCATCAAAGAGTTATCATCTTCCAAGACAAAATTATCAAGATTGGGAAGGTCAATACTGAGGTTGAGAAAGTAGCATTAAGTGAAATTTATAAGGAGTTTGTAGATGTGTTTTCTTGGGATTACACTGATCTTAGGGGTTTTGACCCTTAACTTGCTCAGCACACCATTAAATTAGATGCAAATGAAAATCATATGAGGTAGAAGTAGAGGCCTATCAATACCAAGATATAGGCACTCATGAGAAGAGAATTGACCAATATTATTGAGTCAAACATTATCTTTATAATTAAACAAACTTCATGGGTGGCCAATATGGTGCCTATAAGAAAGAAAAGTGGAGAGATTTGGTTGTGTTTTGATTTTAGGTATTTTAATAAGGTCTCCTTGAAATATCACTATCATTTTCCATCTATGGAGAAACTCCTCCAAATGGTGGTTGGTTTATAACATTTATATCTCTTGGATGGGTATTTAGGTTACAACCAGGTGCTAGTCAGGGAGATAGACCAATACAAGATAACCTTCACCACCAAGTGTGGGACTTTTGATTATAAGAAGATGCCTTTTGGTCTCTCCAATGCTAGTGCCACATTTCAAAGATCCATGGATATGGATTTATAGGGTTTACTTAATCAAATGGTGCTTGTGTACTTCGATGATATCATATTTTTCTCTAATAAGGAAAGTGACCACTTGAACCATTTGAGACTCATTTTTTAGAGGTGTAGGGAGTTTTATATCTCCTTGAACCCCCAAAATGTGTTTTTTTAATTGATGAAGGAAAAGTATTGGGGCATGTTTTCTACAAAATAGGACTAGCCATTGACCTTGAGAGGATAAGTACCATCTTGGCCTCTTTTTTGCCTCAACACAAGAAAGGAATTCAAAGATTCTTAAGGAAAATAAATTTTTTTAGAAGATTCATACCTAATTTTGCATTTTTTCTCAAGCTTATAAAAAAATGTTGAAGAAGAATCAAGTATTCTCTTGGTTAAAAGAAGGGAAGGAAGGTTTTGAGGCTATCAAGTTATCCATTACAAAAGCATCAGCTCTCTTGAATCCAAATTTTCCAAGATATTTATACCTATATGAATTTACTAATGTGCATAACATATCATCTATGCTCATACAATATAATTAGGAGGGTCTTGAGTAGAGAATAGCTTTCTTTAGTTAGGGGCTTGAAGGTTATGAAAAGAGGTATGCTTTTAAAGCAATGGTATTTCCATAGTCCATGAGTTAATAGCAATAGTTTCTAGGTATAAAACTGTGTGAGCATTTTTCCAATCAACATTTTAGTTCAAACTAGTTGAACCATCATCAAGAAGAGAAAAATGAGATGAATAAGTCTATAGACTTAGTTATCCCTTTATAGATATGACCATAAAATCTAGAGATGTCAGTGACTCAAAAAGGGGGGAAGTTGATAGAATTCAAATAAAATAAAAAGAGGAGTGATTGTAATTAAAGATAAGAATTATAAAAATTATAAAATGTAAAGTCAAAATTATAAATTCTAATATATTATTAGTGAAATGAGTTACATAAACCTAGTAAGGGTGAAATAATTTTTTTTAAATTATAATGGATTTTAGTTGTTAATATTAACTCTATGTTATAAATTGAGATATTTATGAATATGATTAACAAATGTGGTTAATTTATGAAATTAAAAATTTATATGAATTATCAAATTATTAATTAGAATTTGTACATACCAAGTTATCACTTAGGACTTATGAATGATTTTAAGTCAAAAGTTGTTAGCTTTGAATGACACAAAAATGTAAACAAAGTTAAATTCAATTATAATCTATCACTTATAACAATATAAAGGTTAATTATTATTAAAAAATTTAATTTAATTAAGAGTAGAAATTATAAATTAAAAATTCTAAATTGGATTTTTACATTAAAAATATAAATGGAGAGAGTTTTATTTGAAGAATTATGAATTATAAATTATAAATTAGAGTTGTACATAAAAACTATAATCTGAGTTATATTATAATAATAATAATAATAATAATAATAATAATAATAATACTAATAATAATAATCATCATCATCATATTATTATTATGTGTGCATTATGCTCTATAAGTTATAACATTATAAAGGTTAATTATTATTAACAATTTGTAATGGAATTAAGAGTGAGAATTATAAATTACAAGTTAAAAATTAGATTTTACATTAAAAATATAAATGGAGAGATTTTTATTTCAAGAAATTATGAATTATAAATTAGAGTTGTACTTAAAAACTATAACCTATAAAATATAAAAGTTATTATTATTTGTGTGCATTATGAAAAGAAAATTATAAAATAGGAGTGGTACAATAAATTAAGAGTTCTATTAGAGTTATGCAAAAAATTATAGAAATAAATTAAGAGTTATATCTTATAATTAAAAGATGACAATCCAAATTACTAATAATACGTGATAAAAAGTTAAAAGAACAATAGGTTACAAATCAAGTTGAAAGAAAAAGAGGGTACATGGATATAAAATGGGGGAGAGTGGTGAGGCGAGGAGGTAGTAAGGTGAGGGGGGAAGGGGGAGACAAAATCCATCGCTGCTTTTTGATTAGGGTGAAGATAGGCTTCTAGGATTGGTTTAAATCTAGTCCACCATATTTGTTGAAGATATTATCAAATTTTTGAATTTCTATGGCTTCCCTAATACAATGTTTGAAAAAAATGTTCTCTATAGCAAGAAATTTTGTATTTTATATGCAGATGTGATGTCTATTTTTAAAAGAATGTTCTACTATGGATGACTTAGCTAAACATTCATTATTGATATCAAAAACATGTTCATTGACTCTCATGATAATGCAATGACCTATCTCACCGATATAAGAAACCCCACAAGAACAATCAATTTTGTAGACCCCACTCTTAAGAGTCAGTTCTAATTTATTTTTAGATGATTTGATAAGACTTATAAGTTTTTATGGGGGATAATTATTATGTGGATGTTGTTTTTATTTAGTAACTTGTATATTTTAGTGGAAATTCCTTCCACAGGGAGGAAAGTTGTGGGTTGCTTCAAGCTATCATTAAGACTTTTAGGTTTGGAAAGGGAGCACTTAGTTGATTTGAAGGCTTTAGATATTTATTTACCATTATATCCATTCAACTTGAAAACCTCAAATAAGTTTTTGAGTTCAGCTTCTAGGTATTCATCATCACAAATTCTATAATCTCTTATGGATAAGGTTTTGAGGACACCCCTTTTTTGAGAGGGGTGGTGGTGAGAGTTTGCATGTAGGTAGAGATCAATATGGGTAGCCTTATGATATATAGTACATACAAAGGAACCATCATACTTCTTATTAATAAGGATGTCTAAGAAAGGAAGCTTTCTCTAAAATTTTAACTCCTTAGTGAACTTGATGGAATTAGCTTGATTTAATTACCTATGGAAGGCATCTAGATTATCTAAACTATGTGTCCAATTGAAATTGGTGTCATCTACATATATTTTTCATAATTTTGTTGAAAATAAAGTGTTATTTATTGTGAGATAATTAAAATAATTCATGCATATAGTGTCAAACAATATGAGTCATCTGATGATCTCCCATATAGGTGTGAAATATTTCTTATTGACTAGAGATCTAAATTAAAAGGGGGCTAGTTGGATCACCAGAATCATGGAGTATGATGCTAGATCAAGGTTACTAATCTAGTGAGAGGTAAAGGTTTATGTTATCACTTGGTTATTAACCTATAAGAATAAAAAAGGCTACTTTAGTGATGTCAGATGGCCTATAAGTAGTTGCACCTCTACCATCCATTGATTGGATACAAGATATGATTATATTCTTAATTACATATAAGTGTCCTCAAGGTATGGATACGACTATAAGAAGATAATTCAGACTTTATTCCATACCTTATGACCTAATTGATGTGGTAATATTTAGGAAAGGCATTAATAGAGTGTTATTCAGGTGTATAGAGGATGATCAGGTAAATATACTCTTGTTTTAGTTCCATGATTGTCCTATAGGAGGATACTTTGCTTTAAGTAAAATAAAAACAAAACTCATGAGGGATAGTTACTATTGAACTAATATTTTCAAAGATACCTACACATGGGTTAGGAAGTGTCAAAAATGTTTTTTTTAGTGGTAAATAAAAACTAGTAGCCCTTCCTCTTAACCCCATTTAGGTAGAAAATCTCTTCATACAATGTGGCCTTGAATTCATAGGTATGATAAACCCACCTTCTATTGGAGGGTATAAGTGGGTAATAACTACCACTAACTACTTCACCAGGTTAGTGGAGGCTATTGCTCTAAAATAGGATAATGGGATAGTAGTGTTGGATTTCTATGATAACATTATGATAAGGTTTGGGGTACCAACCACTATCATCTCAAATAATTACATTAAATTTTTTGGCATGAAAATGAGTAAATGGGATCTTCAGTTGGGTATCTACATTAACAAATCATCCAACTATTACCTCTAGGGCAATGGGCTTGTTTATTAGTTGGAGGTAATAGTTGGATCTGTTAATGGAGGAGAATTAGAGGGTATGGAATTCAAATATAAGAAAAACCTTGTGGGATAATAGGCTGAGTCCCAAGAGTTCCATTATCAAATCACCATTTATACTTGTGTATGGAAGAGAGTCCAAGCTACCCATCTCACTTGAACTATCATCTTCAGAGCTAGATCATCAACTTGAGTTGATGGAAAGTGATCCCATGGGTGTGAGAATGGTAGAACTCAGAGATATTGAAGAAATAAGAGACATAAATATCATGTCAAAAAGTCTTTTGACAAGATATCCATGGAAAGATATTTAAAAGAAGGGGATCTTGTCTTGAAGTGAGATGATAACAAGGTGAAATAAGGAAACCTTACAAAGTTTGATAGTTTGTGGAGTAGACCCCACCTGATTGATGGCCACAAATAACATAATGCCTTTTAGCTTGCCAATATGGATAGATAATTATTACCCATCCTAGTCAATGGGATTGATTTAAAACCTTGTTATTAGAAGTAGTTTGTAGTCATTGTATATATAGGGCTAGATGTTATTTTCCTCTAAGTACTTCATGCACATCCTCTTATGTTATGTGTTTCCCTTCCCTACATTATTTGTGTACATTATTGTTTTACTTTTTATTTCTCTTGATGTTGTGAGAGTTTCTTTTAGAAGTCTCTCAACTAGAGAGGATTTCTTACGACTCCATAAGCCTAATAGATAGGCTAAGACAACTAGTCTATTGCATAAACATGCATAAAATCTTAGGAGGTTTCCATAAATGTTGGCCAAAATTGGTCTACATACCAAAATTTTACCTATATTTATTGTGACATTCTCCTAAACCATTCATTAACCCTTTGCCTTGATGACTAATCTCTTTCTAGTCATGAATTAATGACGCATTTCACTATCTTAGAGGGTCTTGACATGGTAAACTATATTATCTTAAGATCCTATTATAATGGATGATAAAATGGTAAAGGTAGGAGATAATATTAATGTCCCTAATTCATGTTCTCAACCTTCTTTTGAATCTTTCAACAAAGTTTAGGGCAAGTTTGTAAACCTTAAGGTAGATGCCTAAAAGTAGGGTTTGCACTGCAAGTGCTAGATCAAACCAATTTTTAAGGTTATTCACTATCTAATGGAAAGCATGAATTGGTGGGAAAAAAAACCAAACTATCATAGCCTTGATTAAAATATTTAGTATGGCCTAATTACCCTTTTTCCAAGACCTAAGTGGAAACCAAAGATTTTTTGTGCACTTTGCATCTTTGAAAAGTTGTAAAGTGCACTTATATCTATGATTTTTGTCCTACCAAGACCCAAGTAGAAACCAAAGATTTATTCACATTTTGAAACTTTTAAAAGTTCTAAAGTTTGATTATATATCTAATTTCATACCCACCAAGACAATTAGGAAACAAAAGATTACAAACATATTGTAAACTTACAAGGTAACTCCAGAAACCAACATTTCTACCTAAAACACCCATACATGTCACCAAGCCAAAATGTTTTAGGTCTACAAAAGTTATGTCAAGGAATATTAGTAGAAAAATCATGATAATTCCCTAAGAGACATGAAGGTTATTGAAAGACATTTAATCCTCTTCTATGTTGAATGACCAAAGATAGTGGTTGAAGTGCATTTATGGAGGATTAAAAACTTTCTCCTTTTTCTCTTCCCTTATTTTATATATATATATATATATATATATATATATATATATATATATATATATATATATATATAATCTCATTTAAATAGGTAAAACACTATCAAAAAAATTTAAGAAATAACCTTTAAATCAATAATATCATCTATTTTACCTATCTCTTTGACTGCACTTTATGTTCTATAGTTTGTGCATGACTACATTATAAAGAGGTCTTCTTCCTTGGTGTCTCTCCTCTCTTTCTTGCCTTTTTTATAGGTGTTTTTAGGTGTTTTTAGGTATTATTTTAATCATAAGTGTGGTTATAGTGTGAGTTTTACCATTCCTCTATGCTTTACCCTTGGCTAGATGCCTTGCTCAGAATCATTTATGTAAAAATAGATAGTGTAAGAGATTATGTGAGAGAGATATTTAAAATACCATTGTGTTTGTTTTGGATCAATAAGAATGTCTTTTAATTTGGTGCATCATCATTTTTATGGTTTTAGTCATTTTATGTAACTCTTATACCCCTTTCCTATGAGAAATTAGTAGTTTAAGTGATTTACCAAGAGGAACCAGTCTTCTCTAGAGGTTTAACCCCATCATAGGATACTCACATCCTAGGATTGATCCCATTAATTGGTTATAAGTGAGATAACCTAAAGAACCCTCTCTCAAGGTGAAATTATATGCCACAACAATTACCTCACCTCAAATCGGGTAATATTAGTGGATGCATATGGGCTAATATCAATGGATTTTTATCCTTATATATATGATCAAGGGGTAATTATAAAAATTCAATGGGGGCATGATTTGGAATCATGTTATCCACACTTATTTAGTATCTAGTGTTTATATAAATTTTATATTAAATGTGGGAATGTCATATAGGCATGACTTCCACACATTCATAGTTTTTAGATTTAGTGGGGGCATGCTCTGGAACCATGTTATTCACACTTATTCAATATTTAACATCTCTAGATTATAGTGGGGGCATGTTTTAGAAATGTGTTCTCCACATTTGTAATTATTTTAATTTTTATATTTTTCCATATATATTGGGGGAATGATTTGTAAGCATGTTCTCCATACTTATACAGTTTCCAAATTAGCCAAAGCACATAATTATATGATTAAAATTTACAATTTTGTGGTAGAATTATATACATTAGTACCATTGTTATATAGTTTTTTAGAATGATAAATATCTAAGGTACATAAGTTATGTAATGTGCACCTAATATTATAAAATCCAAATGAGTTTTAGATTTAAAAACTCTTCTATGGATTGTTACCATATCATGGACTTTTAGGCACTGATACCCATGATGGACTTTATTGAGCTAATTTACTACAATAGTTTTTTCACTTTTGGTATGGTATAGGTTAATAAATAATTAAATATTACCAATTTTTAATTTTGGGCATGATTTTATCATATATCCTCACCAAGTTATAAGTATCATTGGCTTGCACAATTGAGATAATCTTAACTATCAAGTAGAAACGCACCTTTTCTCCAAGGTTGGGGAAATTTTCCTTCCAATATATCTCTCTCTTTATCCTTATATATATGCACTTAATGGATTTTTATATACTTTTATAATATTAATTTTATATCCTTACAATGATATATCTTTTTCAAATCAACTTGTCAATAGGCAATGTGGTTACATCGATAGATAGGTTTACTCCTATACCTTGTTATTTTAATTTAAATACTTTAAATTTCAGATTATATGAACTAATTATATATTGTAACATGATCGTAGTTGAATCTTAGTCACTAGTAAATAACTCAAGTTGAGCTCATACAAATGTAAGGTGTGTCATATACACCCAGATATGCATTCCTTTCCTTTGAAATAGTAATTTATTTACTATATTAAATGGGGGAAATATAGACCCTATTTTATGGATTATATATCACCTCGGTCTTTTACACTTAGAAAACTCAGACCTTAGATGTTCCTCTTAATGTTAGACCTTTCCCACTTTTGAAAGTTTCACATATACTCTATATTGTTGCCTTTGGCCTATCTCTTACTCCAAATAGTATTAGGTTGATGACCTAGACCTTCTATATTTTCCATAATGATTAAAATGTACCTATTTTATGCCTCTAAATGTATTTAGTTTATACTTATTTTCATATCCCTTAGACACTAACATCTGAGATAAACACCTACATTGACACTAGTTTCTTGATCTAACATAAGTGTCCAATACCCTAAGGTCATATAATTTACAAGTGAAATGTATCCTTATGGTTAGTCAAAGTTATTTAATGTGAGTTATTTATCCAAAGGGATTGATATAAATAAAATATCAATACTCATTCATTCCTCACCTAGGAAAACTTAGCACAGACCAAGACAACTTATCAAAAACATTCAATCAATCACTCAATAAAGAAAAACTATTATATTTTATCATATTTTCATATCAGTCATAGAAATAACACATACAAAGATATAAATTATATAAGGATCATCCTAAGAGCCTAATTTTCAAAGTTAAAATCTAAGTGACTATTGTAATTTCTTTCTACATATTGCATGATTCACACACAAGACAACATGTATGGGAAAAATACATTAGATTAAGGCCTTATTAAAAGTATTAGCTATATAGATAATTCTAATTTATATAGATTTATTTGGTGTCAATAGACATCATGTTCCCAGTAACCCATTTTCACCCAAGGTCACTATAAATATGAATAACTAGGGTTTAGAAAATTTATGAGGAACAATAATCTATGACTTGGATCTGGATGCACTAGAGAAAAGGAGAAGATGAAACCATAAGCATCTAGGTGGTCACATTCTATTTCAAAGACTATTCCATATAGGAAACATTTGTCCAACCTAGACATTAGTGTTGACATAATTGTCCTAGTTTTATGCAAATGTCCATAGCTATAAAGGCACTCAAATTATAATTTCATGACTATTTTAGAATCATCTTCTAGTCTACTTTATACTTTTTATAGATCTAGAACTATATCAACATTAGAATCATCTAAGTATATTACTTATTTTTCATTTCCATAAATATCATAGATGTACTTACTATTTTAAACATATCTCAAATTGATTAATTCAACATATATTATATCTAAGTTGGGTATCTAATTGGCCTACTATAGAGATAGTTTATCACCCTTGTACATTAGGCCATTTCTATCCCCTTTAACCCTAAATAACCTCAATTAATATCTTTTTGGGGTTAAATACATGTATCAATACTTTTTCCATGTACTTATCAAGGTCAAAAGTGGGAAGAAGAATAGGTTGGTATTAATAGGGTTGGATGGAGTAGGCATGTCCACAAGTGTAAAGTAACTGTAGAAAATAAATTTACTTATGATTACAAAAAATGGTTATTATCATTATACTTAAATAATGTCTATATAAAATGTTTACATGAAAGATTGATCATGTAAAATAAAATAAAAACTAGTTCCCAATCTAAATCAAATGCAACTTTAGATTGATTGAATAAGGGAGCCAAAAAGATACTTGCACTTAACAAGTGAATATCTCCCTTTTTAAGTTGATTTTCTCATTCTTGTGATGGATTATGGTCACTCAAATAGACATATAATATTTTGGCAACATGTACTTGTGAATAATATTTTTTGATTCCAAATATGATAAATGTTTTCATAGATTTTCTAGATGTTTAATTCTCTAGATGATAGAATGAAGGATGAAGGATGAATTTATATATTTTTGAATGGGATGATGAATGGTAGAGATTAAATTGATAAGATTTGTAAAGTTTAAGTTTTAATGAGATTTGATCAGTGAGTTAATTAAATTAGTTTATATTTGATGTAAAAGTTAATTGATTTATGTTATTTGATAAGAGAGTTAACTAATTTGATTTCCATTTGATGGAAGAGTTAACTGATTTATTGAGATTTACATGGATGAGTGGATTGATTTTCCATTTTCATCGAGTTAATTGAGCTATGACATGGAATGAAACATGGGTGATGATAATTAGTATTTTTTATTTATTTATATTAATTATGTATGCATGAAATTAGTTATGAACTAATTAACTAATTAATAATGATTGATTATATAATAACTCATGGGGTGTAATTAGTGGAATTTAATGGGGTTAATTAATTGACATGGTGTAATTGATTAATTATAGTGGTGTTAATGTGAGATAGTTAGGATGTATTGATGATAGGATTAGGGTCTTAAAATTAATATGTCTACATTTTCCCCTCTTTAAAAGGGTGTTGTAACTAAAAGAATCCATAACTTTTAAAATAATTTATACAAAATATGGGTGCAAGAGTATGCCCTTAATGGCATGGTTGGTATAGAGATTCCCTTATGAGAGGGATTGAAAGAATTAAAGACATGTATGGGATATCAAAATGAGTAGAGCAGTTGAAATAGTTGAAGTATGGATAAAGTGGAGGGGTGGGGATGAATAATTAAAATATGGTAGGATGAATTAATGAATTCATTTTATTTATAAATAGTTAGTTAATGAATGTTTATGGGTGCTTATGTTGTGACTATGAATTCTTATAATATGACAATTAATTAGAAATATTTGAGAAACCTGATATTTACTATAGCATATAACAAGATGCACCATGATGATATTATTTTAATATGTAGGATGAATCACATAAACATTAAAAATAAGAAAACACACAAATAATTAACCATAACAATAATTTAACAAGAACATAAAAGAAAAGATTTTTTTTTCTCCCTTATCAAGTTAAATAACCTAATATTGGATGATCAATGATAATGATAGATTTGGTTTTCTCCAAAAAATGATATATGTGAGGGGGTTGAATTGGGATTAATATATCGTAATAAATATGCAATAATTTGCTTAAAGTTGAACAAGTATTTTAACATGACTAAAGACAAGACAAATGGTTTTTTGTGCTTTTGACTTCTCTATTTATTTTTTGTATTTTTTAGGTTTTTAACTAATGATGAGGATATAAATAAAGAGAAAACTAGTGTTATCATTAGGTATGGTGGTAGTAGTGGATGAAATGGTTAGTGGATTTAGGATGGGATATTAAAGGAGAACATTGCATAAGAATAATGTTCCAAATCATACATGTTCTATTATTGATGTGTTACTATACTATAATTTTAATTATATTTGATACATATATATATTTATAAAACATGTCTCAATAATGTTTCCATGTCCTTATCAAGGAAGAAGGATGGGCATGATGGTATAGTTACAAGGATGGGTTAGGATGTCTAGGTTTTTATGGAGTGGGACTAACCCCAAGTGTAGGGTACTTATAGACAATATATTTACACATGACACAAAAAAATAGTTTACACATTGGTACCTACCCAAGGTGGCATTAAAATGGTTTTCACCTTTGGATTTGTTTTATATTTTTTAAATTTTTATGAACTTATTTTATTTTATTTTGGCTTGGGTAATATAATTAAATTATAGAATGACTTAATATTATTTATACTAGTGGGTTAATAAATATCCTATCCATATTTCATGGTGAAATTTTATGCTCCTAACCCAAACTTTGCAACAATGACATAGGGATCTAGCCAGTTGGGCTCAAACATGCCTTTGCTTTCAAAATCCTAATTGGTGTTTCTTTGATTCTAATTTAGGATGAGGTAAATAATTTCAAAATATATAAATTTGATATACTTATTTTAGCTTATTTATATCATTTTTTGATATTATTTCAAATGATCTAGTGCATTTAGCCATTTTTTATCAAGAAGTTATAACTCATGAAGATGCACAACTATATATTCCTCATCATCGATAAGATATTTTAGGAAGATGTGCAAAGAGGTATCTCAATATTAATGGTTAAGATGAATCAAAATCCAAATAAAATGGAATAATGTGTTTCCCCCATGGTGTGTAGACATTGATACAATAATAGATGTCAGTCCTGACCAACATTATTGATAATATTTTTGAGGATTTTAGTTACTTTTTAGTTGGAAGATTTAGTTTGGCAATTATCTTGGGGATAATAGACTATGAACCATTTATGTTTGATATGGAATTGTTCTTAGAGGAATTTGACTTTTTTTAAAGGCTTATGAAGGGGTACTGTGACACAAAATGAGGTGATTAGGGATGAACTCAGATATTTGATTGCCAACTAAGTATGTGAGGTGGATGGATTCTAACCTTTTTATAAATTAGTTATTGGATAAGATGATGTGTTTGTGGCCATTAGAGGAAGAGGGATTTATCTTAATAATGAGATTTATATCCCATGTAGAGAAGGTCCACAAATTTTTAACTAGCTGTAATGCTTGGGAAGTCACATGGATGAGGTGTCCATGTTTCTAATAGGCTATACTTTTTTTTCATACTGACAAGTATAATTTTCCATAGTATGTTAATAGTATTATATTATGAGTATTTTATTTAATTTTAACATGCCAATGGTGTGCACTCCATGGATTATATCATGAACTTAATAACTGATTTAGATTCTTAAAAATTTAAATATCTTCATAAGGTACCATCATAGCCCTGAAAATATAGGGTGATGGAATGAGGGTGAAGTGGGAGGCATGTTAGATGAAGGATTTTATTTAATTACCTGAAATATGGAGAGGGAGGATGTGGTTTTAGAGGGTAATTTTAAATGTCATGATACCAAGGGGTATTTGGAAAATTGGTTTCACTTAACATTTTAGATTATAAGACATCATATGTTGGGATAAATAGTTATTCAAAAAAAAATGACATTGTCAAGTATCCTTTTGAATCTCAAGGAGAGAAATAATGGTATCCAAAAAATCTATAGATTTATTACTTGAACAAGGGAATTTTTCAAATTTGACGTGCTCAAAATATTTATGTAAACTATCAACCATTATTTTATAAGGGTTGCATTTTAAATATTTGGCATGGTATTGATCATTTAATTTTTTAATGATGCATTGAGAGTCACCATAGAATTAAAAAATTTAATGTTGAACTATATTTCTATTTTTATTCCCAAGATGAGTGATTCATACTCAATGATGTTATTGGTGGAAAGAAACAAAATTCTAAATGCTTTGGAGATGACATCACCTTGTGGTGTAAGGAACAAAGTGCCTTCCCATAAACCATGAGTGGTGAAGTATACATCAAAGTAAATTTTCCATTAAAAGTGACACATCAAGGGATAAAATTGACTAATCCAAAAATCTAATGAACAAGTCTTATTGTCTAGTATTAGTGGATAATCTACAAGGACCTACCCCTTTATTGTTTTTTAATTTACATACTCGATGTCAAACACAATGAGAAACATGACCCATTTTTCAATTATTCACATGATATCTAATATTAATGGAGGATATTTTAGATTATTAAATTTAGAAAAAAAATTGTTTTTTTTGTTGAGCATATAGTTTTGTATTTTTTATAACTAAAAACAACATCTAGACGCACATTACCCATTTGGGCGTTATTGAATTCATATTCTACCAAAGTTTAGATCAAATAATAAATAAATATTTTTATTTCATGATCAACATGTTGAGCCAAGAGGTCTCTCAAGACTAATTATATCATTAAAATTTAAAGAACTAGAGATTCCATTAGAGTAGGTGAAATTAGAACTAGTTAATTTGAAATGTGTTATTTAAATTACTAAAAATCCTATTTCATTCCAATGAAACACAATGTCCTTTTTTAAATATTCATAAATGGTTGAAATTTACTTTAAAGTTGTGAGTTGAATCTTTTGATTACTTGGATTCTTCCATGTAGACAATTTAGTTACTTGAGGTTTTAAGGAAGATTTTTATTTGTGATGGATTCGAATTTTGATGGATTGACTTTGATGCTTCTTTTGGACATAAAATTCTATAATAGTTTACCTGATGTGACACCAAAGACACTTTTTAGGATTTAGGTAAACATTATATTATCTATATTTCAAAATTATTCATAAAATGGTGGGGTGTTTTACTTTAGTTTTAAATTTACCCAATATGTTATCCATGTAATTCCCAAATATATCATGAATCATATTATGAAGATAATAATCATGGATCTTTGATAGCTTGCACTAAAAATTTTCAAGCCAAATGTCTTGACTTGGTAATAAAAATTTCACCATGGTGTACTGAATGCTTTTTCATGTTGACCTTCATGTACAATTTTAATATGATTATTTTGAAAAAACATCCATGAGATCTATCATCAAATTTCTTGATATCAATTCAATGATCATGTCCAATTTGAGTAAAGTAAAATTATATTTTAGACACACTGTATTGATGCCATGATATTTCATGCATACTTAGATACCTATTATTTTATTCCTAACAAGAATAATGTTGGATATCCATTGAAATTAGTCATTTGGTCTTATAAACCTAACATGAAATAAATTTTGTAGTTATTATTTGATGATAATGACCACCTTTGGATGCATCTTAATTATTTTATATTCTCCTAGTTTAACATCTTCATCTACAATAAGATGGTGCATCATAAGGGATGGATCCAATCTAGGCATATTAGCATATGACCAAGTAAACATGTCTAAAAATTATGTTAGGAGGGTGACAAAAGTTTCTTATTCCTTAGTACTAAGAGTACCCCAAGTGTAATGATCTTAGGATTCTCCTTTATTCTAATGCTGACATTAATATTTTCATAAACAAGTGATTTAGATCCATATTATAACTATGTCAATAAACTGAGAAAGTTTAGTTCCTCATCTAGTAGTGCCTCAAAAGGTTTTCACCAATAGACTCATCTTTATTTTCTTTTTTCTTTTTTTTTTGTTCTAATAGCACCTCATAGAGGTTTTTACTAAGGGACTTCATTTTTTAGTTTTTAGTTTCTTTTGATTTCTAGATTTATTTTGACAAAGGAACTCTTCTAGCTCCCCAGGATATGATGACATGTCTAGGTTGATTTCAAAACCCTTTTGGTGATCCATTAACAAGATTCAATCTCAAATCCCTATGAACTATGTGATATCTTCATCATTTTAAAAGAAATCAATTGGTATGTGATCTTTTCTATCTGAGTAAATAAGTTCAAGGTATTAGAGGCTAAGCTTATTGGTGAGGACAAATATGACATTGAAAAGATTGGAGGTGATAAGATATTCATAAAAGAATGAGAGAAACCCATTTAATGTTAGAATAAACTTCCTCAGAGATATTTCAAGTATCATTAACATCCTCATATTGATCATGAGGTGGTTTGTATCCAATTTTATAAGATATTAATTTACGTAAACATCTATAGGTTCTCAAATCCCTTTTTCATTAAGGCCTACTGATTTTATTTTGTATTTAATTAATTAAAACATATTTTTTTCTATAAGATACTCATTAATTTGAAAAAATGATTCTAGTTATTCTTCATATAGCAAGAAGTCATTAGATCTTTCAATTTTCTCATATGCAAGGAAATATAATTTGAAAAAAATTATTTTTAACAAACATATAAGAGATTAATTCTATTTACTTATTCATGTTAGGCTTACCATAAATTCAAGGAGAAATGGAGAGCTGACCCACATGGAAATCATATTTAATTTTGTATTCTCTAAAACCTTTGTTAAGGAACATAAAATTAGATTTAGAATGTGGGGTTTTAATGTAGAGGAGAGGTCATCTAGATGTATTTAGGATGAAAGAATTTTTAGTATTGATACTATGGATCCATACATTTCAAGTGAATTTTTAGTGATGGGATAGAAATTAATTTTATGATATAACCCCTCCAACATTTTACAATATTGGAAAGGTTAAGGATAATCGAGGAAAGTCAATTCCATGCCTAAATACATAAATTTGTTGCATTTACGGAAGGTGGATGGGATTGTTGCATAACATGAACCCATGGTCAAATAAGAAGGATATTATGATGGAGGTTAAGCTCAATGACATGAATAAAATTTTGTTACATGGAAAGCCCAATTTTGATATGAAAATATATAATAGTAGTTGATTCCTTTCAACATTATAATATTATTTTATGGTGATTATATTTGGATCAAACATTTTTATAAATAATCTAAAATGCTTGAATAATGTGAAGGTGCATATATTCAAGCCAGTCCCATTATCTACAACAACACTTTTCACTATATTTTTGGTGATAACATCGATATACTAGGGTATATTATGTGATGGTCATAGATGAGTTTATGAATCATAGACATGTATCTAATAAGTTATTATAATTGGTATATATCCATGTCATTAGGGACTCTTAACTCTTTAAGGACTTTATTTGATCATGTTTTAGAAAGGAATCTTTGTATATCCATAAGTGTTGATTATTTAATGTGGATTCATTTCCTCTAAGTTTAATATCTCTACTATCAATCAGATATTGAAAATATTTTTTTAGCTTCTTGTATTGATTGGTTGAATCTACTTTGATTTTTTAAAACTCATTGTATTCATTATCTTTGTACCATGTGGTTTTTGGTTTAATTTCATTAAATGGATTATTTTGGGAAAGATGATCATGTTTGTAGTAATGGATTTATTAAAGACAACTTGTAATGTTTCCCCTAAAGGGGTATAGTTCTTTCTTTTGATCTCCTATTCAGGTTTCCCCTAGGAATGATAATATTGAAAGTACTTTGAATTAATTGAATGTGATTTAAACTAATAAATCTGTCATAAAACATTTTTGTTTTTACTAAATAATTTGGGTTCTTATGACTAATTTTATTGTGATGATCCTTATGGAAACATTTCACAAATCCTTTAGTGATAAGGGATTTATCAATTTGATCTCAGTTTTAAAACAATTCATCAAAGATAGTAGCATAATAAACTTATAGATGAAAATCCATTTATTTATTGAGGTTGGAAATAAAGATGTCAAGAAACTATTTTTAGAGGATTGGCCAAGGGACTTTAAAAGCTAATATTATCTATATTTAAAGGAATGAAGAGAAGCTTTCTCCATTCCTTTATTTATAATTGCATACATCCATCATTATAAGTTCATTTCCAACATTTTAGGAGAAATTTTTGATAAATGTTTTAGATAGATTTTCAAAGGTTGTGATGTATCCCTTAGAAATATTTAAAAAACGTTATAAATTTTTCCCCATATACACCAATGTAATAATTTAATTTTCTCGTGGATCAACATTTCCATTATATTTTTCAAACATGAGTGGTTTAAGGTAATGGGGAAATGGTATTCATATAGTTTGTTTGTTAAAATAGTAGAGTCATTAATCATCAATTTGTATTTTTTATAACTATATATTCCTTCTTTTAGTCATTGGAGAACATCCCTAATTTCTTTCCATTCTTTGGAAAATAATGTTCCCCTAAGTGTTGATAATGTGGTAGGATAAAGCTGGATTTTGGAAGCTTAGGGGCATAATTAGTATTAGATTATTGATTTTTTAAGTGTTGATTATTATTTAAAGTGTTTTATATTAAATTAATTATATAGGAGGATAAGTTTTCTAATTGTTGTCATAGTTTTTGAGGTTTTCTAAAAATAATTTGATTTTGATCTTTATGGAGTTCTTGTGCTAGAAATGATTTCCCTTTCCCAAGGTTGATATGAGAGAAATTTAGATTAGGGTTTTTGACTAGTGGATTCTATATTTACTTTGTTTTGGCTTATAGCATAATTTGAATTATCATGTTGTTAGTTTGGATTGGTTTTATCCTTATTGATTATTATGTTACTCAAGTTTTTAGTACTATAATTTTTAGGAATCTTAGTTACTATTTATATGAGTTGCATGAAGATGTCATCTTTATTTTCAAAGAGGAATTTATCTACTTTATCTCTACCTTGTTCTATTTTAAAAACATCATTGGTATCATCATTATACACACTTTATTATTCAATGTTATCATTATCATCATAATTAGTTCTATCTTGATTAAAATGTCCACAAAAGGGAATGGATTTTGATTAAAAGGTTTTTAGTATTATGGTCTAAGGTCCATCTACTTTGATATATTGTTTTATGTTCCAATATTTTTATTTGGGTTTCTTTAGACTAGTTATACACTAGGGGAAAATATTAAAACACACACATAGAAACACAAAATATATTTATTATATTAGATTAAGGTGTACAACAATATAGTGCCCCACAAAGATACCTTGAGGCTAAGAGTGGGTAATCTTAGGGAATGCCATTTTCTTGGCACCACTACATTTTTACACCTAGATGAATCTTAAGCTATGTTTATACATACTCTCTAAAGGAGTATTAATTATAAATTTTAGTCTGTGAGGCCCAAATTTATGATACAAATGTGTTGTATATGGCTTGGGTATTGGTGGTAAATTTTATCTCACGTCACCTAATGGTTAATCAAACTTAGCCACTGATGACATCGAATCCAATGAATATTTATAATCTTCCATAACACTAACTTTGGATAGTGATTTATGATGAAATTCAAGTAAAAATAAAGTTATAAACCATTTCTATTTTCTAAGATCAACCTTCAAAAATGAGGAAAGAACATATACAGTTTAACCTCAGGATGCATAAGTGATCTAAATTGTTCCTAATTTCTAGTATTATATTACAACACAAGGAAAGAGAATATGTGAATTATCCCCCTACACACAATAAATAAAAAATAAATAGATAAACATATTTATTTATTTATTTATGATTTAATACTTATGTGTTTAGCTTATTTGAGTTTAGGTTTTATATCAATGTAGCTACATAACAAGATTTATTAGTTTTTGATTTCAAGGGATGCTTTTTGTACTTAGAAAGAATTAGTAGCAATGAAAATACTAAAAATTAGAAAATGGATAGACAAATATTAATAATTTTGAAAAATGATAGAGAATAATTTTTTTTAAACACATGGCATAAATACTAAACTATAGATTAGAAATGTTAAAGTACATATCAGAACCACTAAATCTAGGACTTATTATAAATGTTAAAAATAATAATATAAATATTATTATTATATCACAATCATTAATGTTTAGACTAAAAATACTAATGTTCAAATCAAAAACATTAATGTTGAGAGAAAAAATTATAATGTTGAGAGCATAATTATTAATGTTAAGAGAAAAACACTAAAAAAAATATAAACATTAAACAAAGAAACAACACCAAATATTGAACAAAAATGTTACAACTTTTTTGACACCTAAATAGAAATAAAAAAATATTCAAACCTAAGATATAAATGTTGTTCCAAATATCAGGAACACTAAAGTAAAAAATATAAATGCTACATCTTGTCTAACACTTAAATATAAAATGTAAACATTAAAACCTAAGATAAAAACATTATTCCCAAGATCAAGAATGACAAAGTATAGAACTTAAATGCTATTGTCTAAAAAAATGGAAAAAATATCATAAAAATGACAAATATGATTAGAAATTTAAGATAATAAGACTCTAACCCTATTTAATAAGATCCATATACCTATAAAAAAATAAAACAAGTTAGAAAACCACTTAAAAATAAGTAAAAATTATAATAGACAAAATGGGGTGTCCCACTAGGTGTGCCATAAATATTTAGTGAAATCTATGGCATGTAATAACTTGTTAAAGATTATTTCCTACTCTAACTTGAATGTAACCTAAGATTCAATGAATAAGGGATAAAATAAGTACTTACACTTACTAAGTGAAGATATCCCTAATTGAGTGGATTTTCTCATGTTTTTGATGGATTGTGGTTGTTCAAATAAATTGTAATATTTTAGCAACATGAGCATATGATGAATGATTATTCTATTCCAATTTTTAAAACATTGTTTTATATATATTTCTAGATGTCCAATTTTACAGATGAGAGAATGAATGAAGAAGGGTGAATTTATAGATTTTTGAATGGAAGGGTAAATGACTGAGGTTAACATGATCATAATTGGAAACTTTAGGTTTGGATGATATTTGATTAGTGAGTTAATTGATTTGGTTTCTATTTTATGAAATAATTAACTAATTTATTCTATTTGATGAGAGAGTTAATTGATATAATATTTATTTGATAGAAGAGTTGACTAATTGATTGAGATTAGCTTGGATGACTAGACTAATTTTCCATTTTGATCAAGGAGTTGACTAGGGGATGTCATGAAGTGAAACATGGGTGAGGATAACTTTTTTCATTTACTTCTATTAATTATTTATGCATGAATTTAGTTAGTCATTAATTAAATAATTAATAATTAGTGGAATTAAATGGGATTAATTAATTAACATGGTGTAATTAGTTAATTTTGATGGTGTTAATGTGAACTACTAGGATGTATTGATGATAGAATTAGGGTGGGTAAATTAAGGTTAAGCAATGGGTTTTTATAGCCTTGAAATATGTTATAGATTTAAATTTGGGAATAGCCATTATACCTAGACTAGTATTTTTTTAAATTCTTAAAATAGTATGAAGTTAATGCATTCATTGAGATGTTGAGAAACTATAGAGACTACTTAGCATGATCATATGATGAAATAAAATCACATAGGGATTTTTTTTTAATAACATGTAATCCTTTTACAACCCAATACGAATCTTTTTAGGTAGAAATATATGACCACTAATCCTACATTAGAAACAAAAATAGAAATTAAATTAATAAAATTGAAGGGTATAATTATTCAACCTATGAGATATTCTTTGTCAATTTCAAACCTTATCCTAGTAAAAAATAATAATGGCTATGTTAGGATCAGTGTGGATTTTAGGAATTTTAATATAATGTATTTGAATTATAATTACTCATTTCCCAACTAGGACCACTTTCTAAAAAATGGTGACTAGACAAGAATAAATGTCAATGCTAGATGGTTTTTGGGCCATAACAAGGTTTTTGTGAAGGAATAAAAAAGACATAAAATAACATTCACAACACCTTGGGGCACACACACACACACACACACACACACACACACACACACACACACACACACACATATGTAAACATTTCATTAATTATCATGAATTATACTAAAACATTTAAAATAAACATAGATGTATATTTGCATGTGTGATAAATTAGATTAAGGTGGCCTATTAAGATGACATGAATGTATTTTTGAATAAGATATCAAACCACTTGTATAATCTTGAAAGAGTCTTTTAGCATATGGAATATGGGATATCTGTAAATCCTAAGATTTTTTTCTAGTGGAAAGAGGAAAGTTATTAGGATAAATTGTATCAAAGGAAGGAGTAATGATTAATATAGAAAGAGTGAAGGATATAGATGGCATCCCTATTCCATTCTCCAAAAAATGTAATCAATCATTTTTTGGGCATTTTTTTAAGATGTGTTGTTTCTAATTTTGTAGAAACTACAATCCTAATAATGAGGATATTGAATAAGGATCATATTATTGAATGGAATTTTGAGGTTGATTAGTCATTAATTAGAATTAAGGAGGTTCTTAAACAAGTTCATGTGAAAGAAAGTATGAACTAAAAAAAGAATTTAATATAATTTATTTTCTTCTCATATAATTGTTATTATCCTATTACAAAAGAATTTAGAAGGACATGAACAACCCATAACATTATATAGAAATGAATTACAAAATGTTGAACTAAATAAATCATCATGGAGAAATAGGCATTAAAATTAGTGAAGGCTATTAAATCATCTACATCATACATCCTATGTTACCTAGTGAAAGTGTTTATTCCCCACACTATGATCAAATAAATTTTAACCCAATTTGATACTATAGGAAAAATATATAGATGGTTCATAAAGAATATTTTGACCTTGAAGTGAATTTGGGGGGACAACGATTATCTAGTTTAATGGAAATAAACAACCTTGATCTAATAAATATATATTTTACAATGGCTTATTATTGTGGACAAAGATGCGTTAATTAGATCATATTGGTATAAATGCATCATAATTTATTCAAATATTTAAAATTTTCCTCCTAATTTAAAAAATTCATAGACAATAACTCTTGGGGTAGTTTCCAAAAAATATGTATTGACTAAAAAAGAATTATCTTGGATAAATTGTGATGACATTCTCATGAGTTGTGTTACTAAATATGAGGCCTCAAGTTGGTTAAGTATTTTCACAATGGGTTGTGTGGAGGCTATTATGTAGATAAAATAGTAACACATAATTTATACACTATAATTATGTACCACAATTATTTTATGACATGGTCATTATGGCTAAGTTTGATATCCTAAAACCCTAAAAGAGGTTAAGTATGAAATATGGTAGAATCTTCTAAAACCTATAATTTGCAATGTAACTCCTAGAGGTCTGAAACCCATCTCAAACATCCTCAAAGTATATACATAAAATATAAATTATAGTATAAATAATTATATGTCTATATATATATATATATATATGTCAACTTATTTTATGTATATACTACCTGATTCATCAATGGTTATTACTTTTATTACTTAACATCGTAATTCTCTTAATCACACATAATCCTAAAGTATCTAAAAAAATCCATTATAGCTAAGTAAATTAATATCCTTAATAACTTACCCATAATATGAACTCATGGAACAAACTTATATTCTTCTTACCTAATTTGACCATGGTTAACATAAACCTAGAATGGCTTTTGGTAAATTTGGTTGGGTATCACATGATTGGAATTGATTAGGTAGGATCAACATTGATTATATATACCACCATTTTTATTATTGTGAGGGATGTGATTTTGACTCTATAAACACTGATGAAATTTCCGTATAGTTTGTTTGCATTTCTTGATAATGTGTGGAAACCCGACATTATAATAAAAGATCCTATTTACCTTCAAGAAGATGGGAACTCAGAATATCCATCTCAATCTCATTGAAATATGGTAGTACAATCTAGGTGAGTTTATTCTATTAATTATCTTAATTTAAGTTCCTATTATTTATGTTATTTATATCTATTTTTACTTATAAATATTTAATCTATCTTGCATCTCTCAAAAAAAGATCCTTTAAGCTTTCATCCTCATATCTTAGCAGAATCAATATCAAATCCCAAGTTGGTTTTATAATCCCATATTTAGGATCTAAAAAATATCTAAGATAAGTTTTATATAAGTTTTAGAATCATAGTGTTTGATTACTTTGTTTAAACATTATCATTGAATGGTCATTTGTATTATCTCCCTTTGTAGAATTGACCTAGCCTTTATGAATCATTTTGATAGTTTACAGCCTTGGTGTCATGATTCTTCTACAAGATTGATCAAGGTCCTCAAAAATCAATCATAATCCTACATAATAGATCACCATTTTACATAATCAATCATAATTGCTCTTAAAATCTATCTCTTAAAATTTTAATAAATTCAAGTATCATATTAAATAGGAAAACCAAATAACTGATTTGGTCTTCTTGTTTGATTTTTAAAGCATGATCTCCTATCTTTGAATAAACATATTTCATATTTTAAATCCATATATTTTAAACAATATTTTATAAATCTCTTTTATCATTATTATCTTTATCCACTTAATTTCTAAGAAAGTGGGATAACATCCTTACAAGGAAGTGTACCACTTCCTAGGATTGGTCTCAAACTAGGCAACCACTCATTTGTCATATCAATCTATCTTTGTTCAATTTATCTATTTTGTGTAGGTTATCCTTCTAAAACAAAAAGGATTTCTCACATCTCTGGATAAATGGTGTGTAATCCCTTCTAATCATAGGTAATCTTGCAAAACCTTATATCTTATTTCCTTTTTTTAATAGTTTAATTTATATAAATAATTAAAAAAATACTTTAAAAATTTTTTCATGCCCAATGGGACCTATTAAAGGTCCTCACAATTCCTTTTTTTGTTTCATTTATTGAAATTTCTTTTTCATTAAAAGAATTGAATATCAAAAATAAAAAATGTTTAGACTACTTTCCTTTTTTAATAAATTATCTTCTTTTAGTTTACATGGTTTAGAATCAAATATAGTTTAAGTGGATTAAATCTATTTACTATTCACACTCTTTTCACACACAAACTGAACCACAATAATCATAAAAATTTCAATCAAAATAAATCCCACCTAATTATACCCACTTGGATTTCATCATCAAGAGGAAATTTAACTTAGTTTTATGGCTGAGTACAGATAATTTTATATTAGTAAATAGGCTAATCACCCAAAATCCTTATCATTTTGGGTTCATGAAGTGAGGATATATGCCCCAATACCAAGTCACATGTTTCCACCAACACAAAATTAGTCCTCACTATACCTTTAGGTACATCAAGTTTCCCATTCTTAAACCAAAATTGAAACCAATTTTATAATACCATTTATTATTATCTTCATTAACCCATATCCCCTTCAAATTTTAAATTTTATTTCTTAAAAAATTAAAAAATATATAAGTTCATTCAAATAGAGTGTGTTTTTTTCTCACTAAAAGAGAGATAAACAAAATATTATTCTTGTTTGTGTTGTGTTTTTTGTTTTTATTTATTTTTATTGGAATTAATATTCCTCAATGGAATAATCACTATGTCCCCTTACATCTCTTGAATCCATTAGGTATAGTCCCCCATATCTCTATCTACAAGGAGATCTTGAGTTTTCCAACATTCTAATAGTAAGCCATAGCCCTTAACTATTATCTTACACCATGAGTGAGACATATCCATATTTATCCCCTTCTTGAATAAAATATATTTAGACATATACCACCCCTAAAATGGATCTATAAACACTCTATGGCTATGGTTTCAACTATGGGTCCTCAAACACCAGCACCAATGAGTAGTCCTCATGCAATAGATAACACCAAAACAACACCACCACAAAAATCAAGTAGTCCTCTTATTTCCACCACTAATGTAAGAACAAACCAACCACCCACAACAACATCCAATCCTTCAAAAACTACCATTGAAACCCATAACACTATAAATTTACAACTTGTGTCACATATACCACCTATAACCCCCTTAGAAAACCTAGTGGTTTTTATATCTACAACATTACCACCAATCTAAACACATGTGACCACTAGTAATCAACATCTAATACCTAAAATTAAATGATATCAACAAATATATCTCTAATATAAATACATATAATCTTTTAATCTATATATCATCAATCCATACCCTCACAATATCATCCATATATTACCTCAACTCCATCAATAAATACCATGACCATTGGTTATCACCCAACACAATCACTTCCCATATCATTACCTCATCGACAACATATTCAATTGAATCAAACACATACTAACATCTTAAGTGGCCTTACCCCATATAATCCTCAATCAAACATCCTTCACATCCTCATAGATATAATGTCCCATATAGAAGCATCCACCTCAGGGAATAAAGGTATGCCCTCTTATGAAGAAATATGCAAAAATCTAATAAATCTAACAGTCATCATCTAACCTTATCCAAATAAATGGGCATTGCATGAATTTACAAAATTTCAAAGTAATTAAGACTCCCATGCATCTTACCTCATAGCCCATGATGATGCCCTCCTCTTAAGAACTTTTCCAATATCATTAACTGGACCAACTTTAGATGGTATAGTTCCATTACCCAACACTCTTTATTTTCCTTAAGTCAATTAGCTTAGAGTTTCCTATAGCATTTTTTGATAAATATCATAATTAAAATAACCATCCTTGGCTTATATGCTATCTGATAATTTGAAAATGAATCCATTATCAACTTTGTTTCTGAGTGGCATAACATTATCAATCAATTATCCTTTTATCTTCTCCAAATATAACTTACTGAATTATTTTTCTAGGTCTTGTGCTGGGAATATCTCATCTACACTCCAAATCCAATCCTTTATAAATTTTGATGAAGTCTTCATTATGGCCAAAAAACTATAAATTCAAGCCTTGAAATAAGTTAAAGTTATATCGGAAAACCAAAATGTCAAACCAAAACCCTTTAAGTAATCTAACAACCTAAACCAAATAAAAACACCAATTTTGTGGTTATAAACATTACCCCTCCATCGACACCCAACTAGTCTAGTCCTTCTTCTTCCTAGACATAACTTAAAAAATCACCCACATGATTTCCTCCCAAAGAATTACATACCTTTAGGTATGAATCTTATGATTCTATCATGGATAATATTTTAAAGGACTCTATCATTTAGCTTCCTATGATTGGGTCTATTGATTATTCTTGTCATAAGATTAGTTAGTATAAGGAAAATGAATTTTTTCATTACCATTGTGTAGTAGGTCATGACATTAACATATGCCACTTCTTCAAAATTCTAGTCTAAAATCTTATCAATTGGGGAGAAATTCAATTGGACAACCCCAACACTCCCCCAAATCAATCCTTATATATCCTTAGACAACCATTTCCAAATCATCCCTCCTCATCAAACTCCATATAGATACACACTAAAGATCCCTAACAATAAGACACTCACATGATAAAATTATCAATGACCAACTTATACAAGAAGAAGTTAATGTGTCTATACACTCACCTTCAAAAATACTAGACCTCCTTAAAAGACATACCTTGGAGGAAAAAAAATCTAAGCTGATCAAATCCATCCCTATCACCTATTCTAACCCCCCTGATCTCATTACATGGTATCTCCCCAAGGAAAAATCTTCTATAGATATTTACAACTCCACTCCAAAAATATAATATAAGAGGGAAAATCCAAATGTATGCCTTCGTATCCTAAGAGAAAACTTTATCCAACATCCACCAATAATATTAGAGCTCCTATCACCATCCAAGGGCAAAAAAATTAAACCAATTTACAATAATATCCCTATCACATATACTATAACTTAAAAGGGAAACTCAAAAACAATCCTAATTAAAAATAATATATCCATGTTAGGGCCTCACCCATCATCCAAGCTATCTATCATGATCATTGAGTCACCCCGTAAAGGACTTATCTAAAAATCTTCTCCTTTACTTCTAACATCAAAACCTTCAGCCAAACCATCCACCTCTAGATACCAAAAGACTCTACTTAAAGCACCAAGGAAACACCCCATACTAAATCCAAATCCAAATAAATGCAAAATATTATACCCCAAAAGGATGAGAAGATATAGAAATACCCATTAAGAGGGTCATACACTACCACTCTTAACCAAATTTTACTATCATCCCCCACTTATTTACCACCATTCAAACCTTTCAGTCCCCACACCAAAAAACTTCCCTAGTATAGATAAGATAAGGTATGAACATATCAAAGCTCTCCTAGACATGATATTAAAAATTATAATGTGCATAAATTCATAATTTGGGATCTTTTTGAGGATAATGACCTCTTAAATGAGGAATTTTACCCTGATACCATATTTTACTAGTAAACATAACTCACTCCTTCCAAATCTTCACAATAATTACCAAAGTAGACCCCAAATCACTTGCTATCCTTGATATGTAAACCATCCCTACAAATAAACACCATCAATATAGCTACATGATCAAGGACATAATATTTAAAATCTCAAAATCCAACCAAGGTTAAAACATCCCCATGGGCACTCATGCCTCTACATTACAACAACACCTAAAATATTCATGTGAATGACATACCCACATTAATTTAATAAACTCTCATTGGGGGATATTACTTATCAAAAATAAATTCCCCTTTGACTTGCTAATTGTATGTTTGTCCTACTTGAAAACACATGTATCATCCCACACTCAAATCGATTGATTAATCTTCCTCCTAAACTAACATGTAAAAAGAATGAGAAAAGAGTAATCAAGGAAAATTTTCTCTTAATTAACTTGGATCGTATGGATTTGGGGCATACCATTTAGAATCCCTCAAAGTAAAACTATAAGAGAGACTCTTAGTGTTTTGAATTAACACTCTATTTATTGTTAATAGTTTTGGTTATCTGCAAATCAACATAGGCTTGTTATTACTTATATCTATAAAAAACCACACCTATATGATATAATGATATAGAATCATGTGTCCATATGAAAACAATTTATTCATAACCTTAAATGTGAGCATCTCAACTCTACTCATAAATTTTTTCTACTTAATATGTTTTACCTATATATATGATGGATCTCCAAATCATTATTATCTATAAATAGGACCATAATATCACCTTGTGTCACAACTTTAACCTTAATAACATGACATAGGCCAATTAAACTCAAACCATGGTTACCTTCATCCAAATCTATAATACCATTACCCATTTTAAGGAAGCCTCATCTTGGTTGATTGATGATCAGGAAGACATTCATTTGCATCAAACATGGCTTGTAGAGTGTATAAATCACAAATAAGCATGTGCCTCACCATGATCCCAACAAACTAAGGAGTTAAGTCAGCCAATGTTACTCTTTTCTCATACAATAATAATTCATTGTACATGTTGAAATCCTAAAGTATTCTAATCATCTATCCATCTAATGTAAACCATACAAATTTGCAAGATCTGATTAATATTTAGACAATAAGTAAATGACATCTGGATTACACTATTTATAGCCACAATAATGATTTATGTTGATCCATGTGATCAACCTTGATCTCTTATTTTGAATTTACTTGAGTTATTCAAAGTAGATAGTTTTGTACCCAATCTAAAAACATTACACACATTATAATTACAACATTTAACACATGATACCTTAAGTTAGTGGAGTATGACCTCATGATGGTCCCATAACCTATCTTGGCTCACTCTCTATTAGGAGAAAATTACTGAAAAATCATAAAGAGCATGTTTCACCTTGAGAAAATAGTCTATAGGTGATTCCTTGACTATTAGCACAATGGATTATTTAGTTATACCTCCCTATATATTATTTTCTTGGTAGCCTAGTTTATTTTCCACTTGTTTACAATAGTGGTAATATTTTTTTACCTTGTGGAATTTCTATCTATAATATCCCTATCCTTATAAATATAATATAGTTTCTTGCTACAAAAACCATATCATTTGAATTCACTTTTATCCCTCAAATCCTCATCATATCCTACCATCCACATCATTTAAAAATAATATCCACCTCATCATCCTTTTCTAGTTCCTGATTTGAGGGGGAATATCTCCTCATATAAACTTGGGGCATCAAAGATATATTAATTTTGTCTCATGGAAAGTTATTACAAGCCACTCAAAAAGATGGGGAAAATATAGACACTATAATTATACACCATAAATATTTTATTGCATGTGAATTATGTCTAAGTTTGATATCCTAGAAACCTAAAATAGGTTAAGTCTAAAATATGATAGAATCCTCCAAAACTTATAATTTACATTATAAATACTAGAGGATTGAAAAGCTTCTCAAACATCATGAAAGCATATACATAAAATTTAACTTAAATTATAAGGAATTAGATGTCTATATGTAAATTTCAACTTGTACTAAAATGTTTATTTTATGTATATACTACCTGATTCACCCATGGTAATTAAATTCAATAATTACCATCATAATTATCTTAATTACACATAATCCTAAAACATATAAATAAAATCCCTTATAAAAAAGTAAATTAATATCCTTAACAACTTACCCATAATGTGAACTTATGGAACAAACTTATATTATCCTACCCTATTTTCCCATGTTTAAAACAAACCTAGAATTACTTTTGGTAAAGTTGGTTGGGTATCCTATGATTGGAATTGATCAAGTATGATAGGCATCAATTATATATACCACCATTTTTATTATTATGAGGTACTTGGATTTGACTCTAGAAATAATGATGAAATTTCCACAGAGTTTGTTTCTATTTCTAGGTATTGTTTGGAATCCCAATTTTGTAATCAAAGATTGTATTTACCCCTAAAGAAGTTGGGAATTTATAATATCCATCTCAATTCCATTAAAAGATGGTGGCACAATCCAGGTGATTTTATTTTATTAATTATATTAATTTAAGTTCATCTTAATTCTATTATTTATATATATCTACACTTATAAATTTGTAATCTATCTTGTGTCTATCCAAAAAACATCCTTTAAGATTTTATCCTCATATCCTAGTAGAATTGATATCAAATCCCAATTTGGTTTTACAATCCCATCTTTAGGATCACAAAAATACCTAATATAAGTTTTATTTATGTTTGTCTCATAGGTTATTATTAGTTCATTTAAAAATTATCATTGAATGGTCATTTGCATTATCTCCATTTATATAATTGGATTGGCCTCTGTGAATCATTTTCATAGTTTATAGCCTTGGTGTCATGACAATTCTACAATAATGATCACAATCCTATATAATCTCTCATGATCCTACATAATTGACCACAATTTTACATAATTGACCATGATCCCTATTAAAATTTAACTCTTAAAATCTGAATTAATTATAATAACATATTAAACAAGCAAATGAAATATCTAATCTAGTCTTTTTGTTTTCTTTCTAAAGCAGATCTCCTATCTTTGAATAGAAATATTTTAAATTTTAAATAAATATATTTGAAACAACATTTTATAAACCTCTTTTATCATTATTATCTTTATTCACTAAATTTATAATAAAGTGGGTTGACATCTATACAAGGATTTGTACCACTTCTTGAGACTAGTCTTATACCAGGAAACCCACTCATTTATCATATTAATTTAACGTTGTTCAAGTTATCTATTTTGTACAAGTAATCCTTCCAAGACAAAAATGAATTCTCACATCATTGTATAAATGGTTTGAGATACTTTATAATCATAGGTAGTCTTGTAAAACCTTGTATCTTTTTTCAAGTTTTTGAGTAGTTTTCTTTAAATAAAAATGAACAAAAAGAGTCTAAACACATAAAACTATTACAATTGGATACTATTAGCCTTGAAATTTTAAGATTTTGAAAATATGGAAAGAAGATGTGATTCATATCAATGGTTCATTAGGGAAATTAAATAATCTATAGTTCCCCCTCTATCATTTTTTATCATAGAATCTAAATTCTAGAAATTGGGATTCAAAATTTTCAATGAAATTATTGAAAATGTAGTGTTGGTTATAGTTGGATCTTAGCATCTACTGATTATTTTAACAAATGAGTAGAGGTTGCCACATATATTAATATCAATAACAGATGGTATTATATTTCTTGTAAAATAGTATCATTACTTATTTTGGGGGGCTTGAAAAAATTAATGTCAATAATTCCATGTGTTTTAGAGCAAGGCCTTTTCATGAGATGTGTGATAAATTTAACACTGATATAACCTATTCTTAAAATTATTATCCTTGGGGTAATGGTCAATTTGAGTCATAAAATAAAAATTTAAGTATAATTGTGAAGAATATTTTTGAAATGAACAAAATAAATTGTGAGGAAAATCTCAAATTTCTAAATTTAATTAAATCCATAGGAAAGATTCATTTTGAATTAGTGTATGGGATGAATGTTATATTTCATACCAATTTATAATTTCACACCTTTCAGTTATTTCAAGAAATGAATGAGTAATAAGTTGATCCCTATGTTAAGAGGATCAATCAAATCATTAAACTAGATTAAATTTTTATCCTTTGTGGACTAGTCCCTACATAATTGATATCATAATTGGGAATAAATCATATTTACTAAGGGATTGGAATGGTGAAGTGCTATATTTTCTTGTCAAAGTCATACGTAAAAATTTTCCTAGTTGAATCATTCACTTATGTGTTTTGTATAATGTATATAAGTTATGGTTTGTTCCTTTGTTATGATTTATTCCTCTCTCTAGTGTTGTTTTTGTTAATATAAGAGATGTAAGATCACAATAGTATGAAACTTACATAGAGGCCTTAGTGTTTAAAATAAAATTTATTTTAAGGATTCATGGAGAATATGAGAAAATTATTTATCAATGTATGAGGCACATTTTTTCTTATACCAAGAGATTTATGATATATTTGGATACCCAGAAGTGGCACATATCCCATAGTCATAGCCAATGTTACACCCCAAAATGTTCCATTACGTTTTAGGATACTAATGATTTAGAACATGCATAATTTTCAAGGATTGAGAATTTTTTTAGATTGTATCATTAGGTCCTATAGGATTTATCATTCTTTTATGGTGTTATTAGTATGGTATCGTATGCCCCTAATTCATTAGTTATCCTTCCTCTTGGTCTTTCCCTAAATTTTTACACTGCTAGTTCAATTTAATTATAAAAACATATTATGAGTCCCATATAGGTTAAGATCTTCCTAGGTTGGGAATTATTTTAATTTGTCTCACAAAATAAACTTTGAAATATCTTATATCTATTGGTGGCCACTTTAATATCCTAAGCTTAAAGATCATAATATTTTAATAAAAATTAACTACACGGACATTATAATCTCCTCTAAAGACTAAATTCATTACTTTGTCATTTGTGTGGAAATTTTTATAAATTTTATATCATTTTATTTTTATTTATTAGACATAACCTTTGACTAAAACTAAATTTTGTAAACCAATAGGCCTGTGGGATCACATTACTAGGAGAAGAAACTGAATAAGTAAAGCTACATTGGATATTCTTTGGATACTTGTGCATTATGTATGAAATTATTGGCTATATGCATTTTATCCTATCCTCCATAAATTTTAAAAGGATAGAAGATTATAATTCTCCTATTTTTGGTGAAAATGTACAAGAATAATGTTAATAGTCAAGAACTGTAAATGATTATAAATATGTATGCTTGTATGAAGCAGATGATGAACCTTTTGTTGAGATTAATATAGACTTTTTGGTTATGGTTACCTTTTATATTTATTTTTTTATTCCTTGTATAAATTAATATGTTTAATGTTTGATTTAATCCCCTTTAAAGTAATCTAAATGCTCTGTAAACCCTAAGAAACTCTGGTTAATCTTAATTCTTATCTCTCACATGATAATTCCCCTCTGACCTACTTCTATTAAATATGAATTCTCTACACTATAAATATTATAATAAAACTTATCCATTATCATCCTTAACATGTTCTATTGTATTAGGAACCTCTGTTAATAATGGTGTAGTGAGTATGGAAACACTCCTTCTAAATGAAACCATGCTAAGATTGTTATCAAGATAGTGAGACATTGAAACATGGCTAGAACAAAAGGTATGAAACTTTATAGATGAATAATCTAAAAGGACTAGTCTTACCATAAGTGAAACTATTTAGGATCATATCTATAGAGAAATATATGAAAAATTTTGGTGCAAACTACCTAAATTACTAACCAACTAGTTAACAAGATTGGAATACTATTGTTATAATCCCAAAATAAAAGAAATAATCAATTGGAATGAAGAGAAAATAGACCAGTTGTTGAAACTATAAATTGATTGGATGAGAATGACATATTTTGGGTCACCACCATCATAGATAAATACATCACCAAATTCATAGTACAAAGATATATAACATTTAATGTTTTGCAAGTCCATTTTGTCTAAAGAATTAGAGGAGAATATTTGTAGTGACTACCTCTCTTGTTAAAGATGTTGGTTGTGGATAAGGCCATGATGCCTACTCTAACAAATATTTAGTAGTCACTTTAGGTGTATGGGTATGTGTGTGTGTGTGTGTGATGGTGAATGATGGATATATGATTATTTATAAATTGAACCTAAATCCAAAATGAAGATGTGAGGGAAGAAGAGTGAGAAGAAATGTCTGGATTCAAAATGAAAAATATGACAATAAAATAGATTGAATCAATAGAAGAATACCTAAATATCTATGATTATAGCTAAGAATAGGAGTAGATTAGATGATAAATAAGTGCGAATATGTGATGAGCAAAATTATGAACAAAATATGAAGGAGGATAATGAATTATGGTAGATAGAATGAAAGGACAAAGAATGAGATAAAGATGAGATGCGTGAAGAGGAAGATGAGAGTAGTTTAGGAATAGAATAGATAGAAGATAGTAGTGTGAAACTATAGGAAAGGGTATTATCATAAGAATAAAATTTGTGTAAGGAAATAGAGTGCAATTATAGGTTAAAAATAGGTTGAAGAATAGTAGAATAAGGAGTCACTAGAAAGAATTATTGATCAAAAGAGTACACATCCCCACAACCCAATATTTTAAATTCTAATAGAAATTTTTAGCCAAGGGAGTAGGAGGATAATAGCTGGGAAAGACCATTTTTTAGATCATGAAAATAATTGGGTATAAATATTCATAAAAAATCAATTACAAAAACTTTGGAAGTCATAAGATTATTTGAAATAGAATAAAAACAAGAAGGAATCATAGATAAGTAAAGTGTGCATAATAATTCCTCTGATGCACAAAGTAGTACACAAGCAAGGTTCATCAAAATGTAAACACATCCAATAATAGTTGTATACAAAAATCCATCCACACCAGTAAATATGATGAGTAATCAAAGAGGATTCCTAAACTTAGCTATCTATGATGGGTTCATAGATCCAAAATAGGACTTGCTAACTTGAAAAATTAAATGGTAAGATAAGGGCATCACTGATGAAACTTTTTAGAAGTATAAATTAGCAGAGGTCATAGCTAGGAGAGCACTAGAGTTCACATGCAAAAGATACCTTTAGTAGGCAAGTCTAAAAGACATTCAGGATTGGCTCATCACAAAATTCAAGATTAAGAAATCCACAAATTATAATATACAAGACTTGAAGGAGATAAGGCAAATATTTGGAGAATCAGTCTATAACTATGATCATATATTCTTTGATGTGATGAATAAGGTATAATTTTCCTTAACAGATAAATAAAAATAATCATTTTTCATTTAAGGACTATGAACTAAAATCCAATTTTCCATTATGTAAACTCAATATGATATAAAATTAGATTCTATAACTATCATACTACATGTAGAACATATTGAAGATTATGGAGAAGCCCCTGTTACTAATTCCAAATTCAAAACACACTATAAGATTTTATGAAAAGAATGAGAAATACCATGAGGTAGATAAGTGTAAGTTGAACCTATCATGTACGCAATGTGGAATATAAAAACACCATAAAAATTATTGTTTAAAATTCAAGACAAAATTATGTGAACTCTATCAATTAGTAGGGCATGCCACAACATAATTTCACCTTCTACAAAAATATATCAAGAATCCATAGACTATGCATTATTATTTTTTCAAGTAACCTAACCATGATGATAAGAATTGTAGGGATTTATAAGAGCTTAAATAAGGCATCTCAAAAAAATTATTCATCATCACAATGTAGCACATCTCCTTGGTAAATCAAAAAATTCTAGGCTCAGAGGTAGATAAAGGTAGTGTGACCCAAATAGGTTCATAATGGATTCTAAGTTTACCATAGTATTAGTCTCCTGGTTTGGTTGGATGGACCCCTCCTTCACTAATTTGGGCACCTTTGTTTCCTCAATACCAATATGTAGCACCTTGGAGCTCACCTATAACATAGACAAAACATATGAGTCAGACCACACCAACTATGTAACAATAGATAAAAATTGGAGACAATAATTAACAAGAATACTAGTGAAACACTATGCAATAATAAGGAGGATAAGAAATCTAGATAATAGAGGAAGAGGTCATGGTGGTTATAGAGGAGGATACCAAGGTGGTAGAAGGAATAAATGCCACTAGCCTTCCCTAAAATACTATCTATGTGGAGAATACAATCATGTCTAATGGAATTACCTAATGAACCCAAAGATATAGTCATATTGTGAATATTATAAAATCTTTGAACATCATGACACAAAAGATTTCCTTGTTTTAGAGAAGCATAGAAAGTATAAAGCTATCTGAAATGTGAATATGGTAAGTTTGGAGTGTAAATAAAATTCATTTTCAAATGTTATTACGTGATAACAACACAAAGAACAAGGCCTACCTCCATTTGAGATACCTTAGGATTAGGGCATCATAAAACTTAAACAAGATAAATATCTAGATTTGACCATAGAAAAGAGCCTAATGTATGAAGTTGCATAGATGTTGAAAACCGTCAAAATTAGGATACTAATGATGGTGATGCTACAATAATAAATGTGTAAATGTACAATTAGATCATGTATATTATATGCTAGGATGGATTTATCACTATGCTTATAGGTCTCTTGAAACTTTTGAGTACTCTACATAATGAATATATATCACAAAAAATCATAAATATACTACATAGTATTATGGAGTGTGCATAGCGTGGATAATAAAAGATAGAAAAAATAGTTTGGTATGTCAAGATGAAGAAGCCCTAGGATCTTGATGCATGGATTGAATTGAGGTTTCTAGTTACAAGATCCTAAATGTTATCTTTGATTTTGGTATCATGGTTAATATTATTCTTCAATCTACATGGGAAGCTATTGGATGATTAGCTCTAAAACTACAACCTAATAACCTTAAGCCTAGCTAATTATGGAAAAGTTGATCCCATTGGTAGACAAGAATATGTCAAGATTAAATTCATAGACTTATCTCTGTGAGGTGACTTTGAATTCATTGACATGAAGAACATAATAATACACTACCCTGCATTGATAGGAAAAAATGGGCATATGATGGTCAAATGACTATTAATATAATGCACAATCAGCATAATGTATATCAAGGTGATAATTTAGTGTCATTCCTCTTAGTAGAATGCACAAGCCTTAGATAATTCTATTTGAACTAGACTCCCCATGTGTTATATAAGAAACTAATTAGATGAATGTAAATTATGAGGAGAACCCAAAATCTTTGTGCATAACTAAATACAACTTCTTTTATTAGCATACCAAACCTTAAGTACAATGCTTAATCTCTCATTAATTTAAGACATCAAAAAATGGAGGCCCAAACTAGTAGTTATGTAGCCAATGGTAAATCAATTTTTTATTAAAGAATGTGCCTCTATGTCTATAAAATCTCCTACCTATTCCAAAGTTGATTTCCTTTATCAATTTGATAACCACATACAAGACTACATAAAGTCAACAAAGGAATGCACTTTACCATAGGAAGTAGATTCATCTATTAGTGGTGACTCAAATACACACCTCTTTAACTAGGCCCAAGATGACTATGAGATTTGACAAATGAAAATGGTCTTTTCATATGAGTGACAACTTCTTATATACTATGCAATGAAGGACCTAAATAATTTCATTTTGTACTTGAAATTCCATATTCTGACCATCAATCAATGGTTCATCACTTTAAATTATGTTCTAAAGGGAGTTTTTGTAACATGATGGGTAACTCATCAGGATAACCAGATGGAATGGGATAATACTTACAACCTTATGATTAATAGATTCTAGTTACTAAAATTTATCCACACCATTTGGCCATTCTTTCAAGAAGGTGAGTGTCCAAAAAGTTATATACATAATTTTTTTGAAGTTTGGAATGAATAACATGTGGCACTAAAGTATTGGGTTCACATATTCCACCATACACTTTCTCCACTACTAGCATCTTAGTACATGCATAAAGAACACATACAGGAGACCAAAAATTGGGCACAAGTGTAGAGTCATTTTATGAAAAAAATTATGTGTGAAAATGCAAATCCTCTAGTCCAAAATTCACTATATAAACTCAAGTATTTTTTATGTTATAGGTGTGCATAAGACTTAGCAACACAATAGAATCTTATATACAGAAGAGAGTAACCTTTGATCTTACATCAGCACTAAAAATTTCAAAAGATACTAAGAATTAATAATAGTCCCTAATGTATCCATGCCACTAGATCTAAGATGAGGTAGAAGACACTAAAGATTCCAATTATGATGATGATTTAAATTTGAATGATTTATTCAAGCCGAAGTGACCCATTGAACCAATCAAGGAAACTAGTGCAATAATAACAGAAGAAGACAATTTGCATAGCATCTAAATTCTTGAACACAAAGTTAAAATGAGGATACAAGAATATATAAATGAATAAAAATATAATATTTATCAGAAGCCTATCAATAAGCATGTCTCTAACATTGGAATAGATGAAGTTCCAAAACTGGCAAGCATAGGTGACTATTGGATGAAAACTAAAATTTTAGAAACTCTATAACTTTTAAAGGATTACCAAGATGTTTTTCCTACCAAATTCCTAGAATTTTAGGAGCAGACCCATATCTTGGCAAGATGAACATTGAACTAAAAGAGTGCACATAGATGATCAAGAAGCAACCATATAAACTCAACCCGAATATGAAGCTAAAAGTAAAAGCCAAATTGGACAGAATTCAAGATGTAAGGATAATCTATCTAGTAGAAACAGATGATTGGGTAAGTCCTATTATAGTTTAACCCAAGAAAATAGGATAAATCCACATTTTTGGGACTACCATATTTTAAATGATGCCTATGTAAATGATCCATTTTAAATACCCTTCATAGATAGAGTTTTAGAGTCTATCATAGGACATGAAGTGTATTCATTCACAAATGGTTTCAATGAATATCATCAGATCTTGATTATAGAGGAAGATTGATCCAAAATAACTCTTAAAATAGAATGGAGTTATTTTTCATATAAGTTCATGCCTTTTGGCCTTAAGAATGCACCTATGGTGTTCATAGTTATAGCATTCAAGGATTTTATTCATGAATTCTTGGAATTTTATCTAGATGATTGGGCCATCCTTTTCTTATTCAAATAATACTTATCTAAGTTGTATCTAATTTTGTAATGATTTTGAGCTATGTGCATCACTTTGAATTTAAATAAATGTTTATTTTTTACCCTTTTTGGTGTTTTTATTGGACATGTAATATGCAACAAAGGTATTTTGGTAGATCATGGTAAAATCAAAGTAATACTAAGTATGCCTCCACTTGTTAATGCCACCAAAGTGTACTCTTTTTTGGGGCATATAGACTACTATCATAAGTTCATAAAAGGGTATGCAACTATTTCATATCAATTAGATTCTTTACTATGCAAGAATGCAAAGTTTTTCTAGACTTTAGAATGCCAGTCAAAATTCATTGAGTTGAAGTAAAGATTATTTACTACATCTATAGCTTTTTTCCAAACTAGAGTAATCCTTTTTATGCACATGTGGATGTTTCAAGAATCATTGTTGGTGTTATACTTATATATCCTATAGATGGTAAACTAGACCATCCTATTCATTTTTTGCTAACAAGAAACTGTCTGACACGTAGAGAAATAATATAACCATAGAATGCAAAGCACTGGCCATTATGTTCACACTATAGAAATTCTAGAATTATCTACTTATGACACTATTTGAATTCTTCACTAATCATCAAGCCCTATGATATTTGGTCAATAATATAATTTTGGGAGGACATATCTCTTGATGGTTTATATTATTCCATGAGTTCAAATTATACATAAATTTCAAGCCAAGAAGAGAGAATGTAAGACCAGAACATCTTAGTCGCATACCAAATGGGGAAGATCTAAAAGAATTACAAGAAGACTCTCTTGATGCCCATATTTTTTGTGTCTCTATGATTCCTAGAAAAACTAAATCCATTTCCAACTTCCTCAAGAAAGGAATCTTCCCTAAACACTTTCAAGAGTGGGACAAAAGGAAGTTTGTGACTAGAGCATTACCATATACCATCATTGATGGGTTTTTATATCACTTAGGAAAAGATGAAGTAATGTGTAGGGTTGTTCTAGAACATGAACAATATTAAATATTAGAGGAAGCTCATCAAGGAGTCAGAAGAGAGCATTTTGTGGGAGAAGCCATGGCTAGAAAGTTACTACAAATTTAATTACAGTGGCCAAATTTATTTCAAGATGCACACAGAGTTGCACAACACTACAATGTTTATCATGCATGGGTAAACCAACATAGAAAGATGACTTGCCTTTGCATCCTTTTGAATAATGGGGCATTGATTTTATCAAACTGATCAATCCACCAGGAAATAATAGTAAATAAAGGTACATCATTATTACAACTAACTATTTTACTAAGTGGATTAAAGATGTGATAACCCCTATCTATGGTGCGAAGGATACAAAAAAGTTTCTATATGAAAATATCATTAAAAGGTTTAAATTCCCTATAAAATTAGTCAAAATTAGAGAAACACACTTTATAAATAATACTATAAAGGCTATAACTAGTTAATTTATGATATCTCATCATAAAAATTGTGTGTATCATCCCTAGGCTAATGGCCAAGATGAAGCATCTAATAAAGTATTGAGTAAGATGTTGACAAAAATCTATGATATCAATTGAGATTACTATTAAGATCACATTACTACAATCTTATGGGCATATCACACACATTATAAAAGGGATATAGGATTTACACCATTTCAACTAGTGTATGGCATGGAAGCCATCATGCCAATGGAATATTTAGTACCTAGCTTTCACATTGTCATGGTCATGAAACTTAGAGATTTTGAGTCTCTTACTAACTTAATCTTGAAACTAAATTGGATGGATGAGTTTATATGTAGAGTAGTTTGAATGCAAGAAGTATGCAAGTAAATTCAAAAAGTGTGGCATGATAAAAGCTTGCACCAAAAATAATTTCATAAGGATTAACTAGTTTTATTATATGATAGTCAGTTCATAGCATTCCCAAGTAAGATATAGATATGATGGAAATGGCCCTATATTATACATGACCTAACACAACAAGGAATCATGGTTTTAAGAGATATTTAGGGAACGCTATTACTAGGGTGGTTAAATAGTCTTAGGATTAATCCCTACCACTAATATTTGATTGATCTCATTCTATAATTTGAGTGGGTGTTAAGTAGCACCATGTAGCTTAGGATTTCCTTTTTTTTCATGTTTTGTGTGTGTGTGTGTTTCTTTTATATTTATTTTTTAGTATATGATCTCAATAACAACATTTGTGAATTACAAAGACCAAGCATCACGTGCACCAAAAATGCACATGAGGATCTATGTGTGCCATTGGAAAAGTAAAAAAGGAATGACTAAAAAAATTTAAGTCTAAGAAAGATGTCAAAACAACCCATTAGTAAAATATCCATCAAATAATGGTCATCCACCAAAAGTAAATGCATGAACCAAGGGTCGATTGACATGATCATCAATAAATTTGTGGCTTTTCAACATCAACTACTCATACCTTTCATAGGAACATCAAATAAAATAACAGTGTAACTCCACACATGCACCAATAACTAATTACTTTAATGTCTAGATTGGATAAAAAATTTCCACATCTACCATTTCATTCAAGATGAGTAGACAACTAAGTATAGCGTAGACATAAAATCTAAGAGGTTACAAATATATAAAATTCAAGTTCAAATAACAAGTTTGTATTTCATCATTGAGCATATTTTTCACAAGTGAAAACTATCAAAAGGTGAGTCATTTTATTTTCATATATCATATAGAGAATTCTAATTTCACCATCTTATGTAGCCATAGATACTTTATAGCTAATTAGGGCTCTTAGGGATGCACAAAAAGAAGCTATGGGTATCAACATGGTGATATGAAAAACTAAGTATAGTGACCAGGATCCATTTGAGTACTTTTTCCAAGTCGATCAAAATCCCTTTCACCCTGACCTTGTTTCTAATGCACAACCTCTCACTCTCATAACTCCCCACCAATACTAAAATATAGATATTAAGCACCTATTGAGATTACCCACATTTGGTGACTTGGGAAAGATCATTCAAGTATTTCTTGGGTGATACAATGAGGGCAAAATCTATTTGGGTCTAGATGAGACTATGGTAATGAACACACAAGTCATGCCCCAATATTTGGGCATGCCTGCATGAAGAAAATCTTTGCTACCCTATAATACATAAATGCCTCCCATCTTGAAAGAAGTTCAAGATATATGTGTGGGCCAACTAAGGGATTCCTATTGATGAAATATCATATGAATTAGTACACATTATCATTTAGTGCATCACCAAAATATTTTTGACAATGACCAAGTACACCAAATAAATACCTAAGGGAGTTATGGACATCACCCACTAAATGATCCATTAAGATGAACAATTCAATTAGCTTGAGTAATTTATGTATGAGTTTCTCAAAAACATCAATAAGTTCCACGCATCTCCTAATTAGATGTTGTAGTTCCAATTACTCATTTCCCTACTTTACTTCATGTACTGAAAGTCATTGGAGAGTGAGATGCATCTAGATATAGACTACTAGTTGGCACAACAATTCCTCAATCTCTTTAGTTCAAGAGCATAGAGCTCTAGCACATGAGATCAAGTTCAAATTTTGGTATGAGGAATCCCTATACCTCATTACCACACATCATTGAGTACCACTTGATGTCTTACAATACTTAGATTAGTATGCCATAGTCACCTTAATACCTAAAGGAGTCTTTACCATAATCCATGATTTTTTATGATCATCATTTAAGTCACTCCCCTTATTCATCATAATGGATATGGCATAGGATGAGGTGTATCAATAAAAAGAGTATGTATCTAGCCATGTGACTCGTTTGTAATATATACCACCTATCATAGATATTCTTATTGCATAATAACTAAAGACAACATCTAGATCATAATAGTAGAAGGGGAAGTGCAAAGAGATATTTGCTTGATTTCCCCTTCATCTAAAAGAATAACATGCATAACTATGACTTATAAGGATGATCCAAAGGTACCACAATAGCCAACTCTTAAGATCTCATTTAGATGGGCATCAACAAATAGGAAATATACTAGGTTATGATGGATGACATGGCTAGAGACTACTATGATAAGGAAGAAGAAAAAAATCATATTTTATAAGGTAGTGTACATAATGTAAGTCTATAAATAGGTTCCCCTAGAGCTTTAGGTAGATATTCCATCTTTCTCACCTTCCATTATTGTTGACATAGTCTAAGAAGAAGCAAAGCAAATCCAATAAAAATGGTCTTATTCTAGCCTTTAACTACTCTAACACTCAAACCTAATGTCATCTTTTCACCCCTGCTAGAGAGCCCACCCAAATAAATTTAACATAGGCCCATAACATGATGGGAGGTAATAGACTCCCCTACCTTAGAATAATATAAATTTGGTCAACCAACTGCTATGTAGGAAGCATAATCTACTCAATATTTTGTACCACCAACCCATTATAGACATGTCACAATCAGTATGAGGAAGGTGTAGGTTCCAAATTTATAGGTGTTACCAAATGATTTACCAGCATTGTCACAAGCTCAACATGTTGAGGGGATTGCATTGAAGAAACCAATCATAGAGGAACTATAAGATACTAGGGAAGAATCTACTCACATAGTTGAACATAGGCTTAAGAAGGAGGAAAAAAAGAGAAAGAAATAATAAATGCAATAAAAAAATCTAACACAATAAGCTAAATAATTTTAGGCCACACAAAAGGATAAGAAGGTAGAGGTAGACATCCATATTGCCAAACAAGCCTAGGATGTAGTTGATGTAGTAAAACAAACATAAGAGGAGAGTGAAAATAAGGAAAAGGAAGAAGAATAAGAAAGGAAGAAATAAGATGCATCACTCCAAGCACATTGATAGGCATATGAAGCTTTTAGAAAGAATAAGGAAGAGGAGGATTAATCCCTATGGCTACAATAGGTACAAGTAGAAGCCCAAGCATAGGCCCAAGCCACATAAGAATTAAGAAAAGAGAGAGAAGAATAACAATAGATGAAGAAGCAAGAAAAATAGAAGAAGAGAGAATAATAAGAATAAAGGAATTAAGAAGAACAAAGAGGAAGAACACAAGATAAGGAAGAAAGAGAAAGAGGAAGTAGAAGAAAATAAAAAGATAGAAGAGAAAGAGAAGAGAAGAGAAAGATGAAGGAAGAAGAAGACAAAAAGAAGGAACATGAGGAAGAGGAGGTAAAATACAAAATGGCTAAAGACACTGTGTAATAAATTAAACTAGTAGAAGAGGCCATAATGTAGCAGTAAGCACCACCCATAATGCAGGTGGGATCCAAACCACAATTATGAGGTGTTTAGCTTTGGGATGTTCCATTAGTAGCTTCTCAGTGCTCTACCCTATCTCTCCCTCTAGCAACCATGCCATGTTATAATCCTACATCATCTGCTAAAACTTTGGCCACTCTTCCAGTCAATTAAGAGGCCTCTTTGGATGTGTCCCAACTATCTTTGAAAAAATAGTTAGAGGGTGCCATAGATTTTTATGATTTCATCACACAAAAAGCCACCTCCTTAAAGTAAGAATGTGATCAGACAAAGGTAGATAATGTGGAACTTAGGGTTCATATTCATGAATTTAAAAATATGATTGAATATATTTTCCCAAACTTGGCCTCTTAAGTCATCATGGACCAAGTGATGTCTAACTAAATCAGGCTCAATGCCTTATTCTCAAAGCTCATAAAATTTTGGTCTGTAGCTCAACAACTTCATGCAGCCATAACTTTAGGCTAAAATTTAAATATTGACGCTATAACTTTGATTACTCTACTAGAGGATTATAAGAGCATGATTAACATTATATCTCTCCAATCCCATCAGGTCATATGTAGTATTTTGGATCAAAGGTAGTAGCTTGATAATTCTCTTACCAGTTCTAGCATAGACTTCACCACAACCACAATAATCATGATAACCATGCATAGTAAGACTACATCGATGGATGAAAATAACCTTTCTCTCCATCAATAATTTAATTCTAGGGACAATGTATATGATCAACTCCTTAGTTGGTAATAGGACCTATAGTGAAGTACATTTGTAAGTCTTCAAGCATAACACCATGTAGAAAATTTAGAGTAGCTAAGCACTAAGATTCAAATAAAGGTTAATAATACAAAGGTTGACATGAGTATCATTAAGGATTCAGACCTAAAGGAGCTCATTCAATTTTATGCACCAATGTGCATATTGATATACATGGTCCAAGAAGTGATGATCTACTGGCACATATTCAAAATTTCTCTATCTCCATTCTATAGTGAGGTGGCCTCAATTCTAAACATTCCTATTTATAAGCCACCATCTAAGCTCCAACAAGAAATCACACAGTGCAAGGCTACTAAGTTTGGGGCCAAGGATCCTATTAGCTAGTATTATTCCTCAATAATTCTACCCCCTTCCATTTGAGTCCTACATAATGTGCAAATTTTTGTACAATTTTGAGCACATTTTTTTAAAAATTAGCTAATTAGTAAGACAAGTAGGCCAAGATGGTTGAAAAGTAATAAAGGGTGACCACCTAGTTATGCCAGCCTATTGAAAACCTAAAATTGTGGTAGGTTGGTACACTACTTAGTTAAAAGCCTTAAAGGGTGGTTAAGTAGTGCATAAGAGGTGAAAACCCAAAATGACACTTTAAGAGATTACAGTGACTCTTACTAGTCTATCTAATTTTTTTAGCTTCTACCTTAGCACATAGTCAGATGAACCTATGATGTTACCTAAGGATGAGACAATAATTTAAGTCTAAGAAAGTGTTGGGAGAAGAAAATGGATAAGTAAAGTTTCACAAGATATTCTTTGGATACTTGTTCATTAAGTAAGAAATTTTTGGATATATGTATTTTTTCCTATCTTCCACAACTTGTAAAAGGATAGAAGTTGAATAGTCTCCTCTTTTGGCACCAATGTATGAGAATAATGTGAATATTTAGGAACTATAAAGGATTATAGATATGTATGATTGTATGAAGAATATGATGAACCTTTTGTTGAGATCAACATAGACTTTATGGTTATGGATACCTATTATATTTCTTATGTTATTCCTTGTATGGGTTACTATGTTTAATGTTTGGTCTAATCCCCTTTAAAGTAATTTGAATTCTCTACAAACCCTACGAAACTCTAGTTAATCTTAATTATTATCCCTTGCATGATAATTCCTCTCAGACATGCTTATGTTAAATATGAATTATTTGCACTATCTTAGTATAATAAAACTTAGCTATCCTCATCCTTAGCATGTTTTTTTGTATTAGGGACCTCCATTAACACACATTTTACCCAATGTTTGAATTAAGAGTTTTTGGAATCATGTAGCCTATTGGCATGCTAAGTGTCATCCCTTTTTTTATAATTTTTTTTAACTATATGATCATGTGTTTTAAATTTAACCATATTTATTATAATTATCATAGATGAAGCATATTACACAAATATTTTAGATGTATACCTTAGACATGTATGATGTAAAATTAAGTTGTTCATATGTCCATCTAGTTCAACCAAGACATTTATAGAGTGGTATATGATTTCATGGGCTATAATAAATAAGAAACCACCACATGGATCATTCATAGTGGACATGAAATGGAATGTAAAATATAGTTCCAAGACAAATTATATAAATTTGTAATCCATGAAAAACTAGCAACTTCCAGGTGGATAAATCAATATTGTGTAGATAAAACACAGTGAAAAAATTATTTCATTAAATCTATGGTCTATGAGAGAATGCCAAATGATACCTAGAAAAATCCACCATGTTTTACACAAGTTTTTTTTATATGAGGACAAATCGACTATGAAATGGATGGGTAATTAGATGCCACATGAATCAAATGGAATAGAAAAAATGGAATACATCACATGAAAATAAAGTGGAAATTATAGTTTATTGAATCATTGTGATTCAAAATATTGCAACAAAGGGCATGGATTCCAAGAATTATATGGTCAATGGACAATTTAAATTCTCCATATGTGACTAAATTGAAATATGCCACATGTCACTAAGATGAATTATGTAAAGAGGTCATGAAATAAAATTAAACTTGGAAATTTAAAAGAGATCACAAGGGCCACAACATATGTTAAAGGGAAAGGGCCAAGGTAACCAATTTGAAGAAAAATTATTAAATGGGATTACATGACCATGAAATTGAAAAATATTTTCAAAGATATTTAGGCTCTCAAAGAAACTTTCAACCCCATGACCTATCACTGAGTACCATGTGAACCAGTAAGAAACCACCATGTGGAGTAATCATGAATTTCCATGTGTCACTCTAAGAATATGTATAAAAGGGTTCCAAGAAAATAAGGTTAAAATGTATGTAGAATACATAGTAATTTATTTTCCCATGTGTTAATAGGAACACTTAAATATTTATAAAAGAGATTAAATTAAAATATTAAGAAGTATTTGTTATGTGAAAATTTGGGACTTTTGCATGTCTTATTGTGATTGAACGTGTAGAAATAAAGAGATGAAATGAGTCCATTAATTATATTTCCTTAATAACATAGTATTATGCCATGTTGATAATGTATTTTTCTATTCACATTGGTTTAAAATTCATGGGTGTCATCACATCATTTGTAAACAATGAATGTTATGAAGGTATAACTACAAGGGGCTAATTTTTCACTCATATATTGAGATATACATCACCATTCATTGTAATTATTTTTATGATATCTACAAATTGAGAGACATTTTGAATGGAATTTATGTGAATGTAGAGACTTATCCATAATTGAATTATATTGTGATGTTATTTCTCATAGTGAAATACTGATACACAAAGTGGATAGATCACCTAAATCAAAGAGAGGTGATTGGTGTGTAGTGAATTGTAGAGGGCATAAATTTTTGTTTTAGTGGATCCTTTTCCATATCCTATTGATTTTATAGTGATATTTATGACTATTTGAGGTCAAAATTAACACTACAAATAATTCACTCTAGAAAAATTTGTGTTCTCTCAGTTGTGCATGATCACAAGTGGCCTATTATTTGATTCAATTGGGTATTTATAGGTACTTTTCATTTTGTGTTCCATGAACATATTTTAGACATTTATGAATGATGGATAATAGTGGGTCTTGGATAATATTACTCACCACTGCATAAAACTTATTCTATTTAAATTCCCCTAAGATGATTTGAGTGGGGAAAAATTAATAAATTGATAAAAATTAACTTTGTCAGAATATTTTGGCTATGCAACAAACTTTTAGTCCTATAAGTTTGATTATTTTTAATTTTTACACCATTAATTTTTTAGAGACTTACATATTTAAAATGGTAGTGTATTTTTATAAAATTGAGTGAATTATTATAATGGGTGGCATTTTACAATCATCACTTTTTCATGGAATGATGAAGCTTGGTGTGTAACCTTACTCATCAATGAAATTGTAAAATCCCTTATGCAATTGTAGTGGTTTGATGCGGAGTCATATTATTGACACTGATAAAAATTGTAATATATGTGTTGTTATTTATAAATAATTCTCCATTATAGTAAATAATAATATCTTAATGTAGGTTACTCTATTATTTTTATAAATTGTTAAAGGGCCTATAGAAAATGTGTAAATTATGTATCTATTTTGGTTATCACTAATATTAATATTTCAAATATTTGAAGATTTCATGGTCCAGTAGAAAGAAGGTTTTAATCATAGTAGAATAGAGCACACTTTTTATACACTCAATAAAAATTAGTATTCTAAGACTTCATGTCCCATTCCTTGTGTATTTTGTATAGGTCTCCTTTCTCATGCATCTTCATTTATATGCGATAATTTAATTTGATATGTGGATGTGAGTTTATGAATATTGAGCTTACATGTTTTAAATGTCTTTATTCACATTTATATATTGTAATATTGGTCCAAAGTTTGAGTAGATTGTGATTAGTTTCTAGTGAAAAAAAATTATGTAAATTAATCATAATGGTCAATCATATCATTTTTTTATTTTTGAATCCACTTGTGTATTGTATCTATATTTAAATTATTGTATGGTTTCTTCCTTTAGTGGTTTCATAAGAATGGAGAGTAAACTACCTCTTATAAACTCTTTCCTCAATTTTCATTTAATTTAATGTAAAGAGTAAATAGGTCTTGTTATTACCTAAATCCACCATTTTTATCTCTTATTTGATCCTCTAAATCCTGGGGTATGGATTTGGGATCCAATACGATAAACATAAACATGTCAACTAGATAAGTGAATTTCGGAAAATATGTCATGGTAAGACACTATGAGAAGGGAGAAAATGTTTGAGAGGAATTATCTCATAATTGATTTATGGGAGTAGGAAAAAGAATATAATGAATGATAATGTTTGTAAAGGAGTGTAAAATTTTGAAAGAATAAAGGCTGAAATAGGCTCAATTGGTGTTGGAGGCTTTCCAGTTGTGTAATATTTTTTTTTTAAAAATGAGTAATGGTGCATATAATTATAAACAAGATGATGTGTGAAGGATGCTTAAAGGATTAGAGAAATTTGTTTTTATTATTTATGTATTTGGATCATTTTTATAAAGGAGATGGCATGCATTACCTAGGAACATGTAAAGAAGAGATAGAGAAGGAGATATATGACATCACATAAGGAGGAAAGAATACACACAACAAAAAATAATAGGGTATTTTAAGTAATTAATAAATTCAAGTAAAAGTATGCTAATGGGTTACACGTTTTTAAAATTAGAATTCATGATACAATAATAAATTTTAAATAAATTAATATTTATAAAATATTAAATATATTAGAAAAAATTAAAAAATAACTAAGAACCTTACAAAAAAATGTATATTTTCATCCAAAAATACCAAAACTATAATTTGACATGTTTAATGCCACCTTAATGTGTGCATAAAAAACACATACATTTTTTTATCATATATATTAAATAAAAATTTATTTTTAAATAAAATATGTATGGAAAAATTCAAAAAAAATGATTACACACTAAAATTTCTAATGTATAAAAAATATTAAATGCTATTATATATAATATTAATATTTTAAAATATTTAAATTGTGTGAAACTTTACCATTATTTAATTTTTTTTAGAAAAACCTTATAAATTCATTGTCAAAATGGAACATTACTTTAACTATTTTTTTAAAAAATAATATCATGTGGTATTGTATATTTATAATATATCATCGGATTAAATAATAACCTCATTTAAAATGGAATATCACTATTTTATATGAATTATAAATTTGTATATTAATTTACTAAAATTAGGATAAAAGTGTAACCCCTTAACATGATTTCACGCATGCAGGGTTATAGGAGGATAATGATGCATTTTAAATTGTATTCATGTTTTATTTTGAAGAAACAAAGTAATAAAATAAGATTTTATTAGTTTCATAACTCTAATAATGTATTCAATGTGATATCATCATGAAATCTAATATTTAGTTGTAAAGAATAGGTGAATAATGGTTGTTCAGAAACATTAGTGTGGGTTATAGGCTACATGGTTGGATGGAGCCATGAGAAGGAGTGAGCGAATTAATAATTGAATTTAATTGGTTTGGATAATGGTATATTTAATAAATTTAACCATTCTTTAGGGATTTAAGGTTGAAGGCATGATGACCTAAAATAGAGAAGATAAGGCAAAGAGAATAAATAACATGCAATAAAGAGTGAAATTCATGGAGTCAAACACAAAGATTGAATAAGATCCATTTCAATGGGGATTGGAAAGACCCAAAACAACACCATTATTAAATAATAATAATATGGATAACATATCTTTGTTCATAAAAACACTCATGCCATTTATAGAATTGGTTTTGTAAGAAGAAACTTTGGTGAACTATATAAGAAGCTATGTGGTTGATGATTTTAATCATTATAATAATAATTATAAGATAGTTTTAGATATGTATTTTAGGTTTATAAGACAAAGAAGTAGTTAAATTGGGTAATTGGAACCCATTGGCATATTAGAGATGATGGAGCTTCCATAATTTAGAAATACATAGGAATTGGTTAAGCATCTATTAACATAAATGGATGTGGCTATACTAAATACAACATGATGAATATTAAATATATTGAACATGAAAATAATAAATATAACTTCTCTAAATAATCAATGAGAATACATACACAAGAATATGCATAAAATTTATGAAATTAAGAGAATAACAAGGGTATTAAGGAAAAAGAGTAGGATAATCACATTTATAGTACATGATTGATCGATGTTTGATATGAGATATGGTGATTGAAAATTTATCTCTTGGATAGTGTCCATAATATATTGAATAATAAATACCAAGGTGGTTACATATTCAACATATTTAGTGATGGAAGAAATATAATAATTCAACTATGTAAATTATATTACTAAAGAGTTTGTGATGGCATGAGAGGACACACATAAAAAATGACATGAATTTAAATTAGGTATAATTTTAATTCTATTGATAATTGAAAAAATTGGTATTCCATGTGGTATGTATTTATTTTTGTTTATTATAGGGTTATGATCACATATATTAAATATGAAACACATAAGCTCACTTGTCATATGACAAACCCCTAAAATAATGATATCAAGGCATGCTATAAGTGTGCACATGAATCTTTTTATGAATAATGTAGAATATCAACAAGGTTGATATAAAAATATCATGAATTCATTAGGATATATATAATGGAACATTATTCATTATAAACATTGATGACTAAGGATGAGAAGTGGTCAAATTTGAATTTTTTTATATGTTATGAACATGCAGTACTTGGAGTGCATGTTGAATAGAGTAAAGGATATGAAAATTCCAACTATGAATGTTTTGTAGACCTGTGCACTAAGTAATTAGTTGAGAAGGAGATATAATCCTCTAGGTTAAACTCAAGGGTAATAATACAAATATTTATAAAATGAGAGGTTAGATATCAAACTACAATTTTCAAAAAATATATAAATATCAATTTAATATTATAAAATTTATTAGACCTTCAATGAATAGATTTTTAACACTAAGGTTTCAAAAAAATATATAGTTATGGAAAGGTTTGTATTGATTGATGAAGCTACTACCCTAATAAGGGAAGAAGAAAGAAAATGAAAATTATAGCAAGGGGGTGTTGTACCTTGAAATGGGAAGTATAAGGTTATTGAAGAGGATAGATTATTATATTTATATTTTGGATATAAAAATAAATAATCCTAGGTATATACATATGAGATTACTATGAGGAATCTATTTTGACCAATAACATCTTGTGTGATATAATCACTAGGTCTTAGTCAAGGAGAATTTAGAAATGAAATCATTATTAGGAGAGATAATCAAAAAATAATTCCAAATACCTATGGTGGAATGACATATAATCTATATGATACCAAAGAGAGTGTTATAAGATAGAGAAAATAAAAAATATTACTTCTAGCATGAGATCACAAACTCTTGGTCTAATACTTTTTGGTATCTAAGGTATTTGTGCCCTAGTTTACTAATTAAAAAGGTAATAATACAAGGAAAAAGAGTGATAAGTAATAATGTGTTGAGACATATTTATAAAGATGTCACTATGGAATATATATCATGAAAGGAAGTAGATGTTCAAAAAATATAGTGATAGAACAAGCATCAAGAAAAGGAGTGAGATTAAAAAAGGGTTAGATGAGATGAAACTAGTATATAAGTAGGGGAAATATACAAGGTGGATATAATATTAAATATAATATTATGAAATAATATCAATAATAATTAGATGAGTTTTTGTAATTTGGGAGAACACATTTACAAATTATTATAAGACTAATGTTTGGATTATCATCCTTGAGAATTTATATGGAGATGATTAGACATGATAATATTACAAGTGGGATGTGTGAGCATTTGAACACTATATTTTATAGTCATATTCAATATGTGGAATTTGAGTTACCAATAAATATGATGGAAAATATTAGGGAAAAAAATAGGAATTTGGTGGAGAGGAAGAGTAAGATAAAATGTTGGTTGACCCAATAAGAATGATGATGGTAGTTATTGTGCTAACACTTGTGAATCTAGCCATAGATATGATAACTAGGAACCTAATTATATATATGTGTGTGTTGTATATTTGATGGATGAATCAATGAAATAAAAACAAAATATAAGGAAATATTAATAATAAAATTCTATGTTTGCAAATATGGTAGAGATAAAGTGGCCATAGGTCAATGAGGATGAGGAAGTTAGTAGAAAAACACCCTTTAAAAAGTTCAGAATACTTATTTTATACTAATTTATTTCATCTTAGATACAAAAAAACCTAATAAAAATATATATAGAAATATATATAAAGGATTTGAATTAAAAAATTTAATATTACAAGAGCATTTAATAAAGATGAAAAATAATCTCCACTTTAAGTCCATAGAATAAAAAAACATATTTTGGATATTATAACATGCACAAGAATATGTGGTGGACTATATAAATTAATGTTATAAGCCACCCCTCCCCAACCCCCACCCCTCACACACACAAAAACACATAGGTGTGTGTGTGTGTGTGTGTGTGTGTGTGTGTGTGTGTTAAGGTATAAAAGGAGAATAAATTTAAGGAATTTTCCAAATTAAAGACATAAATGAAAAGGACATGTATTTTTATGACTTTTTTGCATTGCCTCAAATAAAAAAATATTTGAGAAGAAGATATATTGTTTGAAGGGTATGATAAATAAATGAAGTTGGTGTGAGTTGTTTCAAGTAATTATCAATTAAATTAGTAAAAATATAAGTAATAAATAAAAGTTTGGATGGTTGGATAATTGAATTAGATTCAAATCTAGAAATTTGAGATGCCTGTTGGGTAGGAAAAACCAAAGCAAAATTTTTATGAACCTTGAGCGATGGACCTATTAGTTCTAGGTGATTCCTATAAAAATAATAAATTTTCAAATCATTTACATTGGATTGGTAGATTTCATATTATTATTTTTTTGATTGGACAAATACAAGGGAGATCTTTTCTATCCTATGCTCTACTATGGTTAGTTTTTATTACATATATGTAGTTTTTAGGCTGATCTTGGTGGTTTACTAGATGGGTAGAACCCTAGAGATGGATTTGTGTATTTATAATGGAGATATAGGTGCCATGATGAGTTATACAGAGAGCCTCATTGTTTTTAAACTTTTTTCCTCTTATATTATCTTTAATGTTTATTGGGAAGCCCTTTCTAGGTGGAATCTTAGGAAGGATGGGGAGAGGAGAGTTTAGATGTTATTCATAACTTATACTAGGTTGGAAAAAATAGATCAAAAGACTAGCAAACCCTGAATGGAAGATTCAAGTATTTCTATGGTCTACAAATAGTATTTTACTAAGGGCTTAGCTATTCATTTGGTTTCTATGGGTACTCATTTTGAAGGATTCCCTTTTTCACCTCTTAATGTCTACTCCATCCTGAAAGGAATTTGCCTTAAGTGGATGAATGGTGAGTTACACTTGTTTTGTTTGATATACAAGCTCTTATTTCACATTTAATTCATCACTTGGGAGTTAGTTTCATATTATATACTAGACATGATTCGAACCCCCTCTCTTATGGGTAATAAAGGAAAGTTTAACATAATAATGGTTACTAGTTGAGATTTAAAATTATTGATGAGTGGGAAGATCTCAAGCTAACCTTTTGCTTACCCCATGTAGAAACTTATACCTACACTCACTTATGGGCAAGGGGTTTCACAATCGTATATGTAGTCTACATCATGCAAGTGGAAAGGGATATTTTTGATGGGATGAAGGTTCATAACCTATTTAAATATGATGTTAGATTGATTTTGGGCTATTATAAAGGTTTCATGGAGTTTGATTGACCTTTGATTGGTGTGGATATTCTATGTGGGCCAAGGTAATGATGAAAGCTTTAATGTAAGGAAAGGTGGATTGGCCTCACATTTAATCAATGATTGCCCCAAATTTGTTTCAATTTAGATATAACATGGATTAAATATGTTCAAAACTAAATTTTTGGGTTTTGGAATATACCTCACCTACCTAATAATTTTTGAAAGGGAGATTATGAGAAGATCTATAGAGAATCATCTCCAAGTCAAACCTTCACTTACTTGGGCATCTTTCAGATGATCAACTAAAGTTTGGTGGAAGTTTTGACTATAACCACTCTACCCTATGTGATTCACCATTTTTTTGATGTCTCTCTATTGGTTATACTTATCATAAACTTAATATATAGTTACTTTATATTAGAGTTAAGGGATCCTTCAAAAACCTTTACACTTCATCCCTGCAAATCCTCTTTTGTTTAATTATGTGTTTGTTGTGTATTTTGTTTCACCACTAATTATTTTTTGTTATCCCAAAGTTGAGGTTGGAAGAGTTTTATCCTAGTTCCATTTGGATACATTATCTTGATCCATTATATAGGTTTTAGGACCTGATCTAAAAAACCCTCTTTATTCTATTTGTAAAGGTTATGGGACCTATCTTTAAAACTCTCTATGCCCAGTTCATAACTCTTATTTAACAAAATATTTTCACCCATATATAATAAAAAATAAAATTTTGGATGATGTGGTAGAGTTTATACTACAGGTGTAGTTATCCATTAATCATTAAGATCCAATAGAAAAGGATTTGACAGATAAAATTAAAAATGTGTTAATTTATTGAGAAGAAAAACCTACCCAAATGGATTCAATTAATTTTTTTTTGAGGATATCCAAGCTAAAAAGTGTAGCATAATGTGAATCACTAGAATTAACTTAAATAAAACTTTGAAAGACTATGTAATACAAACACATAAATGAGACCTATCAGAGATTGTTATATACTTATAAAGTGCATCTTAAATATCAAGCATGTAGGAAGAATAAGTTACACAATAAATATAATCTGAACTACATGGTCTATAACAAACACATATTTTATGAAGAAACACACATGGAATAGAAACACATAAATAAACATAATGAAGGATAATTTGAAAAATGTAAAGCATCCAAACAAGGAAAATATGTATTATGTAGGATTGATAAAAGTTAGACAAGAATATGCTTTGAGAGTAATGAAATATTCCACTACACATTATAGGTTGATAAATCAGAGGATGGATATTTTTATGTGCATAATAAGTGGCATGATAGTTAAATAATAAGATATAAATAAATAAGACATATAAAGTATCTAATTGGTCTAAGAAAGCTTTAAATATGGACCTTTTACCCTAATTTGGATACATAGAGTTCAATATGCATATATGTTTTAAATTTAACATATGTCAATTCATATTTATTGGAGAAAAATTTGAGTTAGGGTTTGAGTAACTTGGGTGAAATCTGTATGATGTAAATTTCAGCCTAAAATGCAAATCAATGTGTGATGTTATGTATGATTTGTAAATAAAAGGATATTGATTTATAAATGACAATGAGATATGTATTACTAAAGTGAATTATATCCTATTAAATGTTTATTGTTTATGTAGATTATGTTTGTGTTATATTAATATTTGTGTTAGGATGTTGTGTTAATTTATGTATTTGTAGTTTTTTCTCAAAATGGGGTTCTTAAAGTTATATTACTATAACTTGGGTGAGATTTTAAAATATATTTTATTAGATGATATGTTAGTGATGTGATTATTATTTATATGATGAGCAATATTTATCATACATAAGGTCTTAGTAGATGATCTTGTAAAAAAAAACACATGATAAACTAACACATCTAAGTATTAAAATTGATTTTATGATTGATACATGACCTAGATTTTTAGATAATCATATTAGAAAGTAGAGAAATGTTTTATATAAATATTTTGATATATATAAATATGATGTAATAGTTTTATTTTTTAGTATCACAAATATGATAACTAAATGGCACTCATTAATTGAGGCCATGAACCATGAGATGATAGATGATGTGCTTACATAACAAGATATAATAGTGATTCCAAATAATGTTTCACCATCAAATAAGGTAAATATTATATCATTTAGGATTAGATAAGAGCCTTAAAAATATTTAAATATATGACTGTATGACCAATGTCCTTACACATCTATAGTATTAATTTTTAGACACTAAATATGAATTATATGACACCTCAATCTTGTATACTTGGTAAATACATATTATGGTTGTACCCTTCAATTCAAAGACCTTCCTTTGTTGAAAGGCTCACATTCACTATCTCTTTATGCCAAATTTATTATCTATTAGTATGACCATATGTTATTCTGATAAATAGGCATTCTATAATGTGAAAAATGATCTAAACCTAATAATTATCATTATCTATTAATTTTGAAATTGTACGTATTTTATATCTTCTTGGACATTTGAATCTCATCCAAACGACTACATTGATGTAAGTGTCCCTTTTCTAACTTAGTGTATAGTGCCCAAAACTCATCCAATTTTCAAATGAAACATATACTAGAGTTTAAGCTAAGTGCTTTTGTCTGAGATATTTTCAAAAGGGATTAGTATATATACAATATTAACCCTCATTCATTTCTCACCTAAAAAATTTATACCTCTCACTTACAAATCACCAAAATAAATACCAATCAAACATTCAAGTGAGGAAATATACTCTATTCATTCTTATTTCCATACAAGTAATATATATATATATATATATATATATATATATATATATATATATATATATATATATATATATATATATATATATATATATATATATATAAAGTACTAAAGAATTAGTCCATGAGACATATTTTTCAAGTTAGAAACTAGGTCATCATATATACTTGCTTACCACATAATACATCCTTATGCACACAAAAGCTAACACATAGGGGATAAATACATAAGTATAAGGCTATATTAAGATTATTGTCTATGTAGGAAGCACTAATTGATAAAAGGGTCTTTGGGTTAGATTGACACCAAATTCCCACCAACCCATTTTACCCATAGTCACTCTAAGGGTGAGAAAGCTAGGGTTTGATCATTTGATAAAGAGTGATAACCTATGTACACAATTTATAAACATTAAAAAAAGGTGATAGAAAATCCATAAGGATCCAATTATTCACATCCATTTATAGATAGTATTATGTATAGGACACCTCCATCTAATTCATTTTATAGATTCAATGTAAGTTTTCAAGGCCACAAAATTTAAAATTCTAGAATCTAATGACTATTCCATGATACTAATCTAGTCCACTTCCATCTTTTTTTATCCCAAATCTGCATGGAAGTCAAATGTTTCTAATAAATATTGACATACAAGTCAAATGTTTTAGTTATTTTATATTTTATTTTTAGGTTGCATCAAAAATAATAATTTATTTAAAATCCTCTCTTAGATATCTAAAATAAGTGTATATTTTATTGTAGTTATTGATTCTTTATTACTTATATTCTAGTGTTTTATTTGTGAAGCATTCCATGTTGTTTGGCCTATTTAATATTCATAATAGATAAATTTTCAAATTCCTTAGATTTTTTTCATAATCTAATTGATATAAACAAAAACCTTTCTTTCCAAAATATTATATGATTTTTTTGAATTTAGTATTTTAATATTTTTAGTAAATTTAGACCTATAGGTTGTATATTATACTTTTATTTCCTTATTTTAGCTAAAAAAACTATTTAATATTGAAAAAAAATTATCCAATCATTTTATATTTCTTCTTTTCGTTTGTACATTATAGTGACCCTAACTTTTGGTCTCCAAACCCTAGTTGACATAGGGGTCCTTGATTTATTGTTTTACTAAATTTTGATTATTAATTTCAAAGTGCTTAAAATTTAATAATCATAATATCTTTTTCTAAAATTATGTTAAATATGTGTACATATGTTGATCACTTTTATTTCCAATATCTCATGTTTTTCATCGATGCTTGTCTTATCTACATTGTTATAAATTTCAAAATAATCAAATTAGAGAATGATACTAATCAAGATAAAACTCAAAATTATATTTACTAATATTAGTGAAATAATATTGAACCTCTTCCTCCTAATCATAAAGAGGGTGATAGATACAATCCCTCTAACCCAGTCCATGCTATCACTCCTTCAAGGGGTAAGGTAGATGGTATATGTATCCGTATTCAATCAGAGGTACCTAAAGGAACTTATGGCTTGTAATTGTGAAGATATAAAATATAAAATCACCCTTATGATCAAGTTAATAAAAAAATTCAAAATAATTTCAATTCTAATATCACATCATTGGAAAATTAGATTAAATATCTATAGAATTCATAATATACTAGTGTTAACCTTGTGTTTGCATCTTCATATAACAATGTTATACCAAAAAAAAAATTATATCCAAATGAAAAAATAAAACATAATACATATAGAACAAGTGATTAAAATATTATACCAAGGCTACTAATATTCCAAGTGAAGTTCTCTAAGAAATTATTTGAAAACTAATCAAACTACCACCTCCACATGTTATAAGAAGATATAAATACTATTGTGTGTGTCATAAAATGCATGGGAATCATACATATTTTTTAAATATTTCAAACACAAAAAAATGATGGTGGTGATAATTTCATCGATACATCAATAAATAAACCTAGTCACATTATGAGTACCTCTCCAAAAGCACAAGTATAAAAACAAAAAATATGGGTACCAAAACATAATTTAGAGAAAAATGAGTTGAAAATAAAATATTTAGACCAAGAAAATAATAAAAATATACCCCTCCATAATGATACTCAACTTTCAAAATAATATGGTTTTGGACAACAATATTACAACACTCTAGTTATTAGGATCAAGGATTGGGAAAACATGCAAAACTAATCACTTGTCCTATCTCTACATATGATCATAATGATAAAAAAGGCTTGGGTTATAGTGGAAATATTGATACAAATCATTCAAAGATACATTTTTTCAATTCAAAAAAATTAGAACCTACAAATGAG